>JAJSOF020000023.1:2865000-3120000 GCA_025594305.2 Periplaneta americana | reverse complement strand
TGGCAGTCATGACCTTTTCGGCCGCATAAAAATTACGCCATCGTAGGATTGATTTCATGAGCGGAAAGAGAAAAAAATCGCATGGTGCGAGATCAGGTGAGTACGGAGGGTGTGGCAAAACAGCAACCTGTTGCCTTGCAAGTTCCTCTTGGACAAGGATGGAGCGATGTGCAGGGGCGTTATCGTGTAGCATCAGCCAATTCTTCCTATGCCAACGCTCAGGACGCTTACGACGAATTGAATTGCTTAAACGGCCAAGAATCTCTTTGTAGAGGATCTTGTCTACAGTTGCACCTTGTGGGATGAATTCTATGTGAACAATTCCATTTGAAAAAAAAACTGTTAAAGCATCACCTTGCCTTTTGACCTGTCTTGTTGCGGATTTTTCTGTCGTGGAAATAATGGCGTTTTCCAGGTGGCGGATTGTCGCTTCAGTTGCGGATCGTAAAGGAAACACCATGTTTCGTCTCCAGTTATGATCGGTTATAGCAGTTTCGCCTAATTTCTGACAGAACGTGACGTTTGCCCGTTGCTCAAACTGCAACATACTCGAGTTCCGACGCGCGCATTCAAATCACCGTCACAACAAAGACCGTAGTTCTGCTTACAGTGCATGCACTCAACTGTCTCTTTTTGGGTCGAGAGACTAACTGACAAGGTATCATACCATGGCGCCACCTATGAGCTATAGTGCACCACAACGCCACTATGCGCTCAGTATTAGAACTTAATGACTGTACCACGTAGTTCCTTCACAAATATTCACTGAATTGATGAATATTGGTATATAATATTACTATACTGATGTAGGATATATTTACTACTAACAGTGCCGGAAAGCATTGTTGTACATTGGCATTTTTCTTATTTTACAATTGTTATGGGAATTCAGAAATTATTATATTATGTTGGCGGAATTGGAAACATCAAAAATTAATTAAGAAATGCTTTAAACAAATTGTTCTTTGCATTTACATTGTTGTGAAGGTTCAAATGAACGCATACATCTGTTTTGTGCATATAATTTTTATGTTTCCAATTCCGCCAACATAATATAATAATTTCTGAATTCCCATAACAATTGTAAAATAAGAAAAATACCAATGTACAACAATGCTTTCCGGCATTGTTAGTAGTAAATATATCCTACATCAGTATAGTAATATATACCAATATTCATCAATTCAATTAATATTTGTGAAGGAACTATTAAAAAACCTTTAAAATTAAGATTATTCTAATAATTTTCACACCTCTGTATTTGGTTTACTTATTCTTCGCCATAACATAACAATTTTCTTCTTCTTCTTCTTCTTCTTCTTCTTCACAGATTACACAATTCTGTTTGTTCCGTCTTCGGATTCTCTCAGTTATTCATATCTTTTTTCAGGGACGTCCGATATCTTTATTTCCATGAGCTTTATACAGGGACATCATCTTATTTGTACTTCAATTTTTATTGTACCTGAGTTTTTGAATCTACTTTACTCCCACCCCTTCTACTAATGAAGTTCAACTGTCCTCCACACAGAACCAAGGCCGCATATACAGTCATAGTAGCCTTACGGTCATAGTAAACAGTACGTTCCAAAAATTTGTTCGCGTTTTCCAGTGACGAAAAAGCTTTGAATATTGCATCATTTTCCATTTGTCTACGTCACATCCCGGTTTCTCCCACCTGCTTCTATTCGCCTCTCTATAAATGCTAGTGGCTGGGCTGTCTTAGCTCTTTTCTGAGATCATTAATTTCTGTTAGGAATTGGACGTCTACGTAATATTATACAACTGTTTAAAATAACTTAAATAAAAGGGACCCGTTAAGTAATTAACTATCACGTGATTTCCCCTTTTCTACGATCCTGCGGCATAACCACTTGGACGGACAGTAGATAGTATGTCTGAGTAATTTTATCTTTTCGGATCGGACAGAAGTGAAGATTGAATTTACAGTACGTAAGGTCTCTTTTATAGAGTAGGTACAGAATTATTTCAACATGAGTTACTGATACGAAGGACGAACCTGGTAATTGGAATTACGTACAATAGTCTATAGTGCAATAATATGCACATTAGAACTGAAGCCTGTATCGAAATGAACGGCCACCGTTTTCAAAAATGTGTTTAAATATCCATATTATGATTATTTTTCAATTTAGCTTCATTCTCTATATTGTACGCTAATGTGCTGTAGACAGTATAATATACACTGCATAATGAATACGTCCGAATTGATAGCTCAATTCGTGAGTAAAAACACTTATTGTTAGTACTCTACTATATTTAGATTATAAAGCCTAATGAAAATTATCAAACTCAAAATCGCGATACTTCCTAGTTTACGTAAAGGATGAACTACTTTTCTTCTCTCCTATTAGAGTGATTTGTTTTTATTTTACGCCAGTATCATCGAACTCCAGTCGTGGAAGGGGGTAGTAAACGGCGTTTCCGGTTCTCAACCGTTAAGCCAAAGGTTTACCCAGGTTAATACTAGAAATGTTAGTAAAAATAAAATGATGTCCCTGTACTTATCCACCAAGATTGCAATCTTTCCTTTATTCTCGCAGTTCATTTGCTCAGTCCAGTTGTGCTTATTTTCTGTACTTTTTCATAGTATTTATAAATATTTAGTTCTTATCGGATCTTTTCGTTTCTTACTAGGTCCTGTAAAAATTGCAAGGTAGCTAAATAAATAGTCCAGAAATAAATTCAACCTGGTTTCTCGTTCGTTTCCAAAGTTCTATGCTCTTTTAATTTACATTACCCGGTACAGGCCTCTGGTTACAAACTGGGTACGTAGTAAGGGAGAAGAAACTACTCAATCTTTTGTGCAACTAATGTCGTAAATCAGAAATTATGGCTTCGCGAGAATCGCATTTATTCCTTTTCGCAGAAATACCAGCTAGGGGACACTATGGTGAAATAACAAAGAAATATTAAGAAAACTCCCAGAAATGCACGTAGATTGTTAGTTTCGTTGGAATGCTTTGGGGAAAAATACCTTTGGGGAGGCCGAGACATAGATGGGGAATAATATTAAAATGTATTTGAGGAAGCTGGGATATGATGATAGAGACTAGATTAATCTTGCTCAATATAGGGACAGATGGAGGGCTTTTTTTTTTTTTTGAGGGCGGCAATGAATCTTTGTCTTCTCTAAAAGCCATCTGTAAGTAAGTTTCATAATGTGTTTTCATTTCCTATTTCAGAGCTTTTATCAAATGTGACGGAACAGGTGCAGGGTGGGTTGAGAAAAATGCTTCTTAATGCTTTTTTCTCGGCTTTTAAATTTCAGTTTCTTTAATAAAAACAACCTGCCAATCAGTTATTGTCAGACTGATCTGAAACGCCTCATAGATGTCAATGAAATATTGATAAATATCCATTTTGAATCTTGCGTACACTGCTTTTAACACTTGAATATAAGTAATTGATTAACTAGCGGACTTACTCGTGTTAATTATGTAAGTTTGTGCGGCTTACAGCTGTTTCGGTGTTTCATCACACCATCCTCAGAGTCTACTAGATCTCGGTGTCATCTCGAACTTCTCTGCCTGTTACGTGGGTGTGTTTGATTTTTGAAAAGTGTTGAAAAGTGGAACGATTAGGGAAAACACGGAAATTTTACTTGAAGCAAGTAAAGCGATCGGTTTGGAAATAAATCCCGAAAAGACAAAGTATATGATTATGTCTCGTGACCAGAATATTGTACGAAATGGAAATATAAAAATTGGAGATTTATCCTTTTCGAAGGGGTGGAAAAATTCAAATATCTTGGAGCAACAGTAACAAATATAAATGATACTCAGGAGGAAATTAAACACAGAATAAATATGGGAAATGCCTGTTATTTGTATGACTTGAGGCTTTCCCGGCGTTTGATGTAGAATAACTCTTCTCGGGTTCTCAGCCAGGTGAGTTGGAGATTAGCTTCCAAGCTTTCGACGGCTAGCTCTGCCATCTTCTTCGTCCCTGAAGAAGATGGCAGAGCTAGCCGTCGAAAGCTTGGAAGCTAATCTCCAACTCACCTGGCTGAGAACCCGAGAAGAGTTATTCTATGCCTGTTATTATTCGGTTGAGAAGCTTCTATCATCCAGTCTGCTGTCAAAAAATCTGAAAGTTAGAATTTATAAAACAGTTATATTACCGGTTGTTCTTTATGGTTGTGAAACTTGGACTCTCACTCTGAGAGAGGAACATAGGTTAAGGGTGTTTGAGAATAAGATGCTTAGGAAAATATTTGGGGCTAAGCGGGATGAAGTTACAGGAGAATGGAGAAAGTTACAAAACGCAGAACTGCACGCATTGTATTCTTCACCTGACATAATTAGGAACATTAAATCCAGACGTTTGAGATGGGCAGGGCATGTAGCACGTATGGGCGAATCCAGAAATGCATACAGAGTGTTAGTTGGGAGACCGGAGGGATAAAGACCTTTGGGGAGGCCGAGACGTAGATGGGAGGATAATATTAAAATGGATTTGAGGGAGGTGGGATATGATGGTAGAGACTGGATTAATCTTGCACAGGATAGGGACCGATGGCGGGCTTATGTGATGGCGGCAATGAACCTTCGGTTTCCTTAAAAGCCATTTGTAAGTAAGTAAGTAAGTTGAAAAGTAAAGTCAAATAGTGTGTGCGTACTGAAATTGATCTGTGTGTTGAGAATTTGATCGGGGTGTGTTTTAGTTTACATACACCGATTACATAACTGATGATAACCATACATACAATAACATAAATGCAGACATGGAAATCCTACACATACAACCCAAGAACCAAAAACTCAACACACTAGAACAATACGAAATATACAAACACACTAAAACACACCCCGATCAAATTCTCAACACACAGATCAATTTCAGTACACACACACTATTTGACTACACTTTTCAACAATCAAACGCACCCATATAACAGGCAGAGAAGTTCGAGATGACGCCGGGATCTAGTAGGCTCTAAGTTGGTGTGATGAAACACCGAAACAGTTGTAAGCCGCACAAACTTACATAATTAACACGAGTAAGTCCGCTAGTTAATCAATTACTGATAAATATAATTTAATTAGCATTTGTATGAAATATTGATATGAAGTTACTTCAGGGTTTATTCATATTGTATTTAGAATAAAATTTACTGTAATAGTAAATTCCTGAAATTTAAAAATTTATTTTGAACCTCCCTTTAGACGGAGCTCAAAAAGATAATTAAATTTTATTCCCATGAAAATTGTCAAGGTTTTGAGTATACAATAAACTAAACATTTGGAAAAATTTCACGTAAGATTATTTTATTGACTTGTATATACTGTTCACATAAATTTTAAAATTTTTATTTAAAATCTATTAGCCCTAAAGGCATCATATTTTGTATAGACCATCATTTTATAAGCTTGTTTATATAGATTAAATTTCATACATTTTGGATGAAACTTGTAGACATTTCAAAAATCACATATGTCCCCTTAACTTCTCCTAGGTTACTTTTAAATCATACACTTTGGGATCTCCCAGCGATTACTGTGTGGTTGTTAATGGAATGTTTTGCATTTGTATTTGTCTAGTCGTGTTGTGGGGACTACAACAAAGCCATTTTGAAGGAGGAAACGCAGCTTGCTAATGATTGTTTTCAAACGATAAAACACCGTAAGTAAGATGTTTTCGATGCCGTGAAAAGTAGTTTTATGGATGTCCAATGAACATGAAAGTAATATTATTTTATTATTACAGACAAATACCATAAAGATTCAAGGAAGGGCATGGTGCAAATGTATTTGGCAAGTATTCTTTGCTTTATAATTTCTGTTAAAACAAACTAATTGAGAATGCAATTAGAACAGTCCTAATTTCGATATGGTGACTACAATAAATTACGATCCCTATGCAAATATTCCTTCTTCACGTGTATTTATTTGAAAATGTTACATTTCGAAATAGTGGAAGTATTAAAAGCTGTAAGAATCGTGTCACACTTCAAATTTTGTGTCTCCACTAGTGCATTAGTGATTGAGAAACTCCCATGATACAGACTGAGAAACTTCAATTTATTTCGTAGAAGGCAGTGGAAAGAGACGTCAATCTTACCTAAAACTGACCAAGTACAAAATAATGAAGGTAAGCACTGGATGGCAAACAAATAGAGGTCAAGTGATATGTTAATGTTGGAATAAAAAATTCACTTATATCATAAAATAATTATTAATAATTCAATTGAATCGGTTTTTTAGAAACCCTTTAAATCACAAAATACAAAGTTTCGGGGAAACACAAAAAACTGTTTAAAAGAAATGCATGAGTTAAGAATTGGAATGTTGGAAAAAACATAACAAATATTTCTGTGTGCAAAACAATATTTTTTGTTTTAAATAAGTATGACTCAATATTCATGTTTGAAAATATTTGACTTGTGGGGTTTCACAAAATTTGGTAAATATTTAACAAAACAATCTCTTTATACGATGAAAGAGTAATGGAACGGAGAAAAATTCTCTCCGGCGCCGGGATTTGAACCCGGGTTTTCAACTCTACGTGCTGATGCTTTATCCACTAAGCCATACCGGATACAACCCCGACGTCGGACAGAATTGTCTCTGATTGAGTTCCAACTCTTGGGTTCCCTCTAGTGGCCGCCCTCTGCACTACGTCATAGATGTCTATGAACGTAGGACCGAAGTCCTCACATGTGCTGAGGTGCACTCGTTATGAGTAACTAGTTGGCCGGGATCCGACGGAATAAGCGCCGTCTTAAATCACACTTCGGTACATTGAAATAATATATGATATGCGTAAATCACGAAGTGATTTAAGACGGCGCTTATTCCGTCGGATCCCGGCCAACTAGTCACTCATAACGAGTGCACCTCAGCACATGTGTGGACTTCGGTCCTATGTTCATAGACATGTACATATGACGTAGTGCAGAGGGCGGCCACTAGAGGGAACCCAAGAGTTGGAACTCAATCAGAGACAATTCTGTCCGACGTCGGGGTTGTATCCGGTGTGGCTTAGTGGATAAAGCATCAGCACATAGAGCTGAAAACCCGGGTTCAAATCCCAGCGCCGGAGAGAATTTTTCTCCGTTCCATTACTCTTTCATCGTATGATGACGCAGAATATCTGCATGGAAATATCATATGTACTTCGGTACATTGAAATAATATAATCTCTTTATGTCATGAAATAATTAAAAATTTGGTTCAAAAATAACGAATTTGATTCTCAAAACCAGTAGTTAGAAGATGACTTCATAATTTTTGCTTCATGTAAACAGATTTAATCTAAACTGTATAAAATGTCACTAAAGACATAAATAATGAAGTTCTGCATGAAATAATTTAACACAGTAATATATTACACAAAAGACAACAATATTATTCTAACAAATCCAAAATTTATACAAAAAATAATTAACTTACCGAACACAACAGCTTAGGGTGTTTTGTTCATTTTTTGTCAGCTTTGTCATTGACTTATGGGCCTTCTCCACGACACCTAATTTTCAAGCGCACATGCACGACAGAAATACCGTTTGACAGGTACTATTTTTCTACAGAATGCTATATATATGGTATATAATACATACCAAAAGCCAAAAAAAAAAAAAAAAAAAAAAAAAAACAGAAAAGTGTATCAAATATTAAAATAATAAAATACTCCATCCTTAACAAAAACAAAACAAAGCTAGCTCACCTTCTAAATTATGTGTTCAAATTGGTAGCCCTCAGCTGCTTTACAATGTGTCACTCGATTATAGAAACCATTTAAGGAATGATTTAACCAGGCTTTGGGAATATCTTGCACCACTTCCATTTTTATTTAGCAACACTGAATTTCTACAGAAGTATCAAGTGTGGGTACTTTTTGAAATGTTCTTAACGAGCTTTATTCAAAAATAAAAATATATATTGGGTGTTACATTTAAAATAAGAGAGTTGGAGTTACTTTCGGTTAAACCGGAAGTAGAAAATCTCGGTAATACCATTATTGAGTTCTTAGTATATGGTTATCCCCACATGCCAAGTTTCATGTCACTGAACTACATGCTTCAAAAGTTATTTAGGTGGTGCGGGACTTTTAAGTAATGTACAGTACCTGGCCACATTATTATAATCACTCACATTCTTACTATAGCTACTTTACATATTACTTCCTCATTTGAAAGGGAGAAAATTTTGCTCCTGGATGCCTGGTTAACACAGTTAAACACCCAATATCAGTCATGATATGGTCTGTGATATCAGGCAAAGGTTCAGGACAACTCTATATTGTTCAGGGAACAATGAAACAAGATCAATATACCCAGGTACGTTATTGGAAAAAATAGGCTTAGCCCTCGGCTGAACGAATGGTTCCCAAATGGGGAGAAATATATTTTTATGCAAAATGGTGCACCTTGCCACACTGCTAGGAGAGTCAAAACGTTTCTGGCTTCCAAAAACATTCCACTTTTGCCATGGCCAGGAAACTCACCGGACTTGAATCCCATTGAGAACGTCTGGGAACTCGTAAAAAGAGAGATGGCAAAAGAATTTATTACTACCAGAGTTCGACTTATTGAAAGGCTGATACATGTTTGGAATCACAATGAGAGGATCCAGGAAATAATACAGAAGTGTATTGTAAGCATGCCAAAGAGAATTGAAGCTGTAATGAAAGCCGAAGGAGGTCGTACGAAATACTGAAATTTCTGTAAAAATGAGGTGTGGCTGGTTATTCATCAAGATTTCTTGAATTAACATTGCTATAATTGTAATTGTACTTAATATTGTTTAAAAATTAAATATGTAATGTGAATTCTGCTTGAGAAAGGAAACCAGAGTTCAAATGAGGAAGTAATATGTAAAGTATAGTAAAAATGTGAGTGATTATAATAATGTGGCCAGGTACTGTACACACACGTATAACTATTAGTATTCTGTGGTTTGAAAATTGGCTAACAATGGGCATTGTAACAAGAACTAGTAGTTATATTATATTTAAGACAATTTACCTGAAACCAGAAAGTATGTGGCAGCATGATTAAGAAAATTAGTCATATCGAAGTGATCACCATCTATGTCTAATTAACTAGGTAAATCACAATCATACCACAAAGTGATAAATATTAACAGTTTAAAAATCATGTTTCAGTGTCTACACGAGTGCATGTGCAAGAAAGAGGGCCTGGTGAGTACATAATGTCCTGCTGTTTCTCCAGTTATGGATTGAAAATAGTATTCGACTTATCAGTGTTTCGCTTTCCAAATAATTCATAATATATAAGCGCCCGATCTTTGTACAGTACCTTACCGCCATCGTATGGAGACTACAACTTCCAGTGTATAATAATCCATTCCTCAATTTAATTTAATTACTAGGCCCTTATTAAAAGGCTAGGATTTTTTGCATTTTTGGGATCCAGTGTATAATCTGAAGTAAACAAATTTTAAACCTCTATTTCACATTATGTTTATGTTTCGTAGAAGTGCAAATTTATTCGATAATTTTTTCTACTTATACAACCATAGGTAATATCTGGTAATAGAGCCATAACATTTTGATAACTATGATATTGTTTTGTTTTGTCTTTTTTTATCGATTAAACATCTCTAATATTATTTATTTCAATGATGTACAGTATGTTATTCAAAGTTTCCAAATCTTTCCACGCCGAGCAAATACTATTTCGAGAATGATGAGCGAGGTTCGAAAAACAAGTCCAACGAACACAGCGAGCGAGAGCGGCAGTTAGTTTTGTTCATCTCTAGTCTACATTTGCTTACGAATATAAAGACGTGGTGGAAAATAAGAAATCAAACGTCGTTTACAGCACAAAAATAGCAAAAATACTGATAGGCGTGATATTAATTACATGAAAACTGAATTAGAATTTTAACCTTATATTGATTAAAGTATAACTATTAATATACAGGGACATCATTTTATTTTTACTTCAATTTTTATTGTACCTGAGTTTTTGAATGTACTTCAGTCCCACTCCTTCTACTAATGAAGTTCAACCGTCCTCCACACAGATCCAAGACCTCATACACAGTCATAGTAATCAGTACGTTCCAAAAATATGTTCGCGTTTTCCAGTGACGAAAGAGCTTTCAATATTGAATCATTTTCGCACAGGTACTGTCGTCCATTTGCCTACGTCGTATCCCGGTTTCCCCCACCAGCTTTTATTCGCCAGCTAGTGGCTGGGCTGTCCTAGCTCTTTTCTGAAAATATTAATTTCTGTTAGAAATTGGACATCTACGTAATATTATACAACTGTTTAAAAGAACTTAAATAAAAGGGCCTCGTTAAGTGATTTCCTCCCTTTCTACGACCCTACGACATAACCACTTGGACGGACAGTAGATAGGATGTCTGAGTAATTTTATCTTTTCGGATCGGGCAGAAGTGAAGATTGAATTTACAGTACGTAAGGTACTCTTTTATAGAGCAGATACAGAATTATTTCAACACCAGTTACTAATGCGAAGGACGAAACTGGTAATTGGGATTAGATACAATAGTCTATAGTGCGATAATATGCACATTAGAACAGAAGCCTGTATCGAAATGAACGGCCACCATTTTAAAAAATGTGTTTAAATATCCATATTATGATTAGTTTTAAATTTAACTCCATTCTCTATATTGTACGCTATGTGCTGTAGACAGTATAATATAGCCTACACTTCATAATGAATGAGTCCGCATGGACAGCTCAGTTCGTGAGTTAAAACACTCATTGTTAATACTGTACTGTATTTTGATTAAACAAGAACCTAATGAAAATGATCAAACTCAAAAGCGCGATATTTCCTAGTTTACGTAAATGGATGAACTACTTTTCTTCCCTCCTATACCTATAGTCGCGACGCTGTTATTTCCGGCGTGACTCCTCCTCTTTGCTTACGTCCAGGAAGTGAAGGCTCTATAAAGTCTAGGTAGGTAGTATCGTTCGCCATTTTTGTTCTTTCGTTCCCGAGCTACCATACGAGGAATCTATTTGCCACACCGTTAAACATTATCATGTCGTAGCTCCTATGATAATAAATCAAACGCAATGTAATTCAGCAAATAATTGAGCGGCAAATAACGTCTTCGTGTGCTTTCTGCGAACCCCAACGAAAGAGCCAAAATGGTGGGCGATTATATTATTTATCGAGCCTTAAGAAATGAATAACGTCTTCATAAGCAAATCACAAGATGCACACGTTTAAATGTAGCCGGCCTGCAACGCGATTGGCTGCCGGAAATTAGAGCGACGGGACTATAGCAAAGTGATTTGTTTGTATATTACGCCAGTATCATCGCACTCCGGTCGTGGAAGTGGGTAGCAAAAGGTGTTGAACCAAAGGTATAGCCACGTTAATATTAAAAATATTAGTAAAAATAAAATGATGTCCCTATATAACTATTAATATATAATATACTGTTTACATTTTTTTTATAAATATTTACAAGTGAACCTATTTTATAAAACATTAAATCTTCCTTCTTCATTGATTTTCAGACCAAAAAAAAATTAATGTACATAGGAGTGATGAGAAAATTACAAATATTTTATAGCTGCATAACTTCGAAATGGAGTTAAGATTGTTTTTATGACGATACAGGCACTCCTTCAGAATAAAAACAATACGACACAAAAAGTATAATCCATGAATTCTTGGAAATTTCCAGCTTCCATGGTAACACTGTACTAAACACCAATTCATCTTCAACTGACATAAATCTAACAGGCCGATAGTTATTTACATCGCTTTTACCAGGAGCAATATGTATCACTATTATCAGAGTTGTAATTTTTTTTTATTGTATTGGGTTATTTTACGACGCTTTATCAACATCTAGGTTATTTAGCGTCTGAATGAAATGAAGGTAATAATGCCGGTGAAATGAGTCCGGGGTCCAGCACCGAACGTTACCCAGCATTTGCTCATATTGGGTTGAGGGAAAATCCCGGAAAAAACCTCGACCGGGATTGGAACCCGGGCCACCTGGTTTCAAGGCCAGACGCGGTGACCTTTATTCCACAGGTGTGGACCAGAGTTGTTAAAGAGACTGAGTTGATATAATTAGTTGAAATCTTCTGGAACATGTAAATTGCGATAATTATATTCGTAGTTACCCGTCGTTAACTCTGTGTTGATCCCTTCCAATCTATTCACCATGCTGCCGATTGGCCTAAAAATGCTTCATACAAGTAGTGCGTTCTAATTCATTAATAGTACATTATGTAACGAGCCTATAACGATAGTGATTAAGAAGCAAATATGTTTGTTTTTGAAACGAGCGCAAGCGAGTTTCATAATTTTCATACGAGCGTCTTAATTACCATAATAGGCAAGTTTCATACGACTTTTTATGCTCGACCATATTTCTAACTTGAAATTATTCAGAAGTATTTATTTTATTTGTATCTGACAGAAGATCGGAAGTGACCTTGTTCTAGGTCGTGAATTGTGAGATGTGCGCAGACGCGAAAGTATTGATTTTTTCCGAGGAACAATAAAGTCATTGACCTTGATGTAATGCAGAGAATGTATAACCTGGAAATTGATTTACAATTGAAAACGAGATGACAAATTGAATTTATTTGAATATTATTTACAATTAACGCTAATTATTATAGTAACAGAACATAACCCT
This sequence comes from Periplaneta americana, assembly GCA_025594305.2. Taxonomy (NCBI): domain Eukaryota; kingdom Metazoa; phylum Arthropoda; class Insecta; order Blattodea; family Blattidae; genus Periplaneta; species Periplaneta americana. The sequence goes on along the minus strand of JAJSOF020000023.1, from coordinate 3,107,370 downwards.
CTGCGACAGTATTGGATTTCCAGCCTCTGTGACGTTTCCCTCGTCTTTCGATTGCATATCCGAGAATAATCGAAAACCTGAACTTTAATGAATAGGTATATTTTAATGACATGCATTAAAGGACTGCTACCAGGTGTATAATTACTACAGTTCTGCATGGTCGAGCATAAAAATACGATTGTAAAGTAAAAAGTGATTATATGTGCTCCGATACACTTTAGTAATGTCTAGCTATACAATACAGACGTGTGTTTATAATCAATAACCGTACTATTAGGAGACTTAATATTAATTCACAACAGAAGTAGGACTAGAGGAGTATTAAAATACATTCTCTAAACTATATTTAATTTAATTTCAGTGTGACGACAAAGGAAATTTGAAACCGAAAGCTGCCCAGAAATATTGCACCGAATACTACGAACAGAAGGAATTAAATGATATGCTGGCAAAACAAAGCAATAACTTCATCTCTCAGGCCAATAGTCAACAACAAGGTTAGTTCAGAGACTCACATGGATGTCTTGTACACTTCATTACTGGTGTGCAGATCTGCCTACAGGTGTGTTCCACATAAAGTAGGAACACTTTTATACAGTAACTGCTCCGAAAATGGTCATTCTTCTCCTTGTCTGTAGCTCTCTCCAAACAGTAATCGACACATTATTTGGCAGTTGTACATTATATTTAAAGCAAATTAAATTACATACTTACTTATGACTTTTAAGGGGAGAGGAGGTATTTTTTTTAACTTTTTTCCTATTTGGTTTTAAATATTATTTTTTTTCTATGTAGACAGCTCATAGCTGTGGCAATTCAACCAAATAAAAATAATTTGAAAAACAAAAAAAAATATATTTGGGGGCCCATATTTAAAAAAAAATATACCCAATGCAGGATTGTACTAAAACCGATACATATGTATATCTAAACCGTTTTTAAAGATAGATTCAAACAGTTTTTTGTAATGTATTTGCAAACGCATGTTCTACAAACTCTCTGTAACAGAATTTTGATATTAGCCCCTACGTTTATAAAATAAACAATTAAAATTTAATAACAATTTTCTGATATCCTTTTTTGCAAACAAACTGACGTATTTTTAAAATGAAATAAATTAACAAAATTCTGTTAAAGAGAAAAGTTTCCTAATAGTCTAAAGAATGTGTGTTCTAAATTTTATGCATGTATCTTCAATAGTTCATAAATTATATCCATTTTTGTCTGGCAATGTAGGAAAAAAATGAAGTTACTGGAAACCGATAAAAGAGGGCGTGTGATTTAAAAATCCATAGCGCAGGAAGTTCAAAAATGACGTCTCAACATCCGATAAGGGCACAAATACCCACAAAATGTTATGCAATGCATTCCACACATATCAAAGGGTATTTTAAAGACTTTTTTTTAAATTTAATTTTCCGGAAACAACAATAAAAGTGGGTGAGATATTTAAAAATCCATAACGCAGGAAGTTTAAAAATGACGTCTCAACATCCGATCAGGGCACAAATACCCACAAAATGTTATGCTGTGCATTCCAAACATATCACAGAGTATTTTAAAGAATTTTTTTTTTTGAAAATTTACTAATTTTTCACCAAAAAAATACCATCCACTCCCCTTAAGGAACCCGGAATTTCATTCCCGCCCTCACATAAGCCCGCCATCGGTCCCTATCCTGAGAAAGATTAATCCAGTCTCTATCTTCATATTCCACCTCTCTCAAATCGATTTTAATATTATCTTCCCATCTACGTCTCGGCCTCTCCAAAAGTCTTTTGCCCTCCGGCCTCCCAACTCACAATTTCTGGATTCACCCATACGTGCTACATGCCCTGCTTCTCTAAAACATCTCGAGTTAATTTTTCTAAATATGTCAGGTGAGGAATATAATACGTGCAATTCTGCGTTGTGTAACTTTCTCCATTCTCCTGTAGCTTCATCCCTCATAGCTCCAAATATTTTCCTAGGGATCTTATTCTCAAACACCATTAGCCTCTGTTACCCTCTGAAAGTTAGTGTCAAAGTTTCACAACCAGACAGAACAACCAGTAATATAGCTGTTTTATAAATTCTAACTTTCACCTATTTTGAGAGCAGACTCGATGATCAAAGTTTCTCAACCGAATAATAACAGGCATTTCCGATATTTATTCTGCGCTTAATTTACTCTGAAGTATCATTTATATTTGTTACTGTTTCTCCAAGTTATTTGAATTTTCCCACCTGTTCAAACGATAAATTTCCAATTTTTATATTTCCATTTCGTAAAATGTTTTCGTCACGAGACATAATCATATACATACTTTGTATTATCCGAATTTACTTCCAAACCTATGTCTTTACTTCCTTCAAGTAAAATTCCAGTGTTTTCTCTGATAGTTTGTGGTTTTTCTCCTAACATATTTCACGTCATCTGCATGAATAATTCCAAACCCTCCCTGTTATCCTCAACTGTACTAATGGCATATTCTAGAGCCATGTTGAAAAGTAAAAGTGATAGTGCATCTCCTTGTTCAATTTGAATGTCATCTTTATTTCTAATAAAATAAAACATCGGTCTTCATCTAAAATAGTCGCCACTTTTTCTCACAGTGGAAAGACCGCTAACTGGGAGTCTTAGCCCAGTCTCAAAGATATTCTGGAACTGTCTCAAGAGACCTAAGCCACTACTTCAATACAAGACGTCGGCCTCAATTGTTCTAATCCTAATTACATATTATAAATTCCTAGTGCATGTTTTTACCATCCCTATACGAACTCTATAAGATTATCCTAAAATATTTCTTGTAATTCTAAAATGCTGCTAGATAAATTAGATTATTATGGAATTAAAGGTGTTGCACAACAATGCTTTCTCTCATTTCTCATGATAGGAAACAGGAAGTTGAAATCAATACAACTATGAAATCTACATCGACATGGGGAAGTATTAATAATGGAATTCCTCAAGGATCAATATTAGGTCCCCTACTTTTTCTAGTGTTTATAAATGATCTTGCCCCCCTTATAAAAGATGTAGGTCATCCCATATTATTTGCAGATGGCACAGGTATAGTAATTACAGCCAATAACTCCAACACATTCCAATCTTCGACAGAGGAAATTCTCTTCAAAATATGTGACTGGTTCTCAGTCAATAAATTGGTATTAAATTGTAACAAAACTAATATAATTCAATTTAAATCCTGTCCAAATTCAATCTCGCAAATTTCTAGCGCAATAATTAACAATAGATCCCTATTAGAAACAACAACAACAACTAAATTTCTTGACTTAAAAATCGATAATGTGTTACATTGGAAAAATCATATTAAAGAAATTACCACCAAACTAAATACAGCATGTTTTGCTATTAGATCTATTCAAAAAGATAGTAAATATCAATACCTTAAAAACAATATACTTTGCATACTTCCACTAGGTAATGACTTTTGGAATAATATTCTGGGGAAATTCCACAGATAGTAACAGTATATTTCTATTACAAAAAAGAGTAATTAGAATAATAGTAGGTGCCAAATCTAGGGAATCGTGTAGGACTATTTTCAAAAAACTACAAATAATGCCCATGGCTTGTCAGTATATCTTTTCATTAATAATCTTCCTCGTATGCAATCGTGAAAACTTTGTAACTAATTCAACAGTTCATAGCATAAATACACGTAAAAAAATGACTTTCATATTCCATCGGCAAGTCTATCGTGCTATCAAAAAGGAGTGCGTTATATGGGAGTAAAAATTTTTAATAGCCTCCCTATCGATATAAAAAATGAAACTCAAAACGTAAGATTATTTAGGGCCAAATTAAAGAAGTACCTAATTTCTCACGCCTTCTATTCTGTAGGTGAATTCATGACATTCAATAACACTTCATGAAATTGATACTAAAACTGTGTGTTGTACTAGTAGACTATATTGTAAATCTCGTCTGTATATATTTCATCTAGACTGTGACTATAAATTAAGATTTTATAATAGTATTAAGTCTTTTGACTTGTTCCATATTCTAGCTGTAAGCAATGTATGATTACCATGGAATGTTAATAAATACAATATAATGCAATACAATAAAAAAGATGGTACATCTCTGAACCTTCTTTTTCAGCTGTAGCCAAACACTTCGAAATGGATTTCTGTAACGCGGCTGCAGGCATATTTGACCATATGATAGACGACCACGTAGTCAAAGTGAGTGTAACAACTTTCTTATCATGTAGACTACGCATTAATATTGTTCCAGTGCCACAGAAATCACAAAAACTGGCATGCCTTAAATCATTAACACCTTCTTCACATGCTCTGCTCTATGAATATGACTCCACGAGTCCCGGTCTCTTTTCCAACTATTAAATTTTCCTAATGTTTCGTTTCATCGGGTTTTGAAACTGTTCCAAAAAAACAGTGCATATCTCTATAAAGAGATCAGGTGCACGCAGGGTTTTGTAATGAGCAGTGATACACAGTTTTTGCAGTAATAAAAATACAACAGAATACATGAAAGCAATAATTTAATATTCAGGAAAGATCTCCATTACACAAGTTACTTGATACAGTCACAAAATACGAGGGTATTCTGAAAAGTAATGCCTATATTTTTTGTCACCCAACCCAGTAACGAGGTACGTTAACAGGAAGCCACAATTTAAGTCACACAGAATTTGTGTGCACTCAAAGTTGGGTTGTGGCGTCTTGTCAGCCCATTTGAGTTGTGTGGATATAAAGAAAAATTGTGACGGTGTCGTGTATAGTTCCTGGGATAGCTCAGTCTGGAGAGCATTCGTGCGCTAAGCGAAGGGTCTCGGGATCGATACCCGACCCCGGAACAATTTTTCCTTGAAATTATTCAATAATAAAGTAGGTAATATCTACAAGCGCTAACGTTCCTCGGTCAACCAACAAAATTAGTAATGTGCAAGTCACTCATCCTAGAGCATACCTGCACAAACAGCGCTCAACGAGCGCGCGCGCTCCTTCGGAGCGGGAGAGCGGTGTTTACGATTTACAGCTCGAATTTAATGATCTTCAATGTGACCTAAGGGCTAAAGATCGTTGAATAATATTACTAGCCTGGTTGAGTTTTACAAGACTAAACATTAGCAATAATATCCACGACTACACAGGCTGGCTGTGAAAATGATTGCTATGTTTGGCTCAACATTTATATTTGTGAGCAACTGTTTTCTATAATCAACTTTAATAAAGGCAGACATCGAACATCTGTAACTGATGTTCCATTACGATCAGTAGGCTACTGTTCCTTTCAGCTGCCAACAGCATAAAACCTCGTTTTGATGTACTGATAAATAAAAATAGCCTATAACAACATGATATTATACATTTAAGTAGGTATAAAATTTCTATTGCTTCTGTAAAATAAATATTTCTTTATTAATTAATAATAGTCCAAGATAGTTTTTCAACACTGAACGGGAATTCATTTCATAAGCACTCGTAATAGTACTTCCTTTTGTGTATATTTTGTACGAGATCACCCCTTCTTCCAGTCCACCCTTATACAGAGCGCAGCTAATATCTGCATTCCGCTCATGAGCTGTGAGCCGGCTCGGAGAGCGCAAACCATGTGCAGGCCTGTCCTAGAGTGTTTCAATCCTAACCATCTATTTAAATCTCCTAGAAACATGTACCGGTACAGCAATTTCGAGGATGTACCAATATATACTCATGTATATAATTTTAAAATGGGCAAATTGAACGACTGTATATTGTATGAACAACTATCTTGGCTTGTTTCTGAAAACATTGCTACAGACATATTGAAACACAATCTAAAACGTATTCTTGAAAATCAGAGCATGTTCTTAAGCATTTATATGTAATTAAAATGTAACTTTGTAAAGTAATTCTCTTCTTTTTCCTCGTTTCCAGAACTGCCCTCAGAAGCATGTAAAGAAATGTGAGTATAATAAAACAATAGGCAAAGTAGTATCTGTTAGGTTTCTCTTGCTACTACGAAAAACCAAAGGAGCGCCCTGTCAGAAGCGTAAATGAGAGCATTTTCAATTCATTTATACTTTGTAATGTAATCTCGACCGATTATATGCCAATAAGCCTAATTCAGGTCAAAGTTATTTTACATTTTTTTTCCTGGCAATAGATGAGCCGGTCAGAGCAGAAGTGGTGTAAGTCAAAATTGGGTAATGAGGTTTAAAGTAAAAATTCTGTAAAATACAGCGCAAAGTAGCAATTAATATGTCCTTCTTGCTATCCAGTGACTACTAATAGTTTAAATAAATTGAATATTAATTGCTACTTTGCGCTGTATTTTACAGAATGTTTACTTTAACCCTCATTAGAAATTTTTGACTTACACCACTTCTGCTCTAAACGGCTCATATTCAATGTTACAAAAATCTGCCAGAGTGTTAGATCCGAATACCAACACAACACTTAACAACAAAGTAAGGGAACACGCCCCATATTTATTTATATTACATATGAAGAGTTCGGGAGAAAAACCTGATAAGTCACGCTTTACAGTTTTTATAGGAGAAAGTTAAAAGTTTCAAGACCCATTATATTGTACTGCCTTTTGGTCACTATCATTAAAATTTGTTTGGAATAATAAGTTTGTTATTCCGTGCAGTTATACAACGCAAATCTATACCACCTGAGCTATTAGATGACATCTAAAACGATAAATCGAAATTTTGGACTTACTAAGTTTTTCCCCCTGTGCTCTTTATATAGAATTATCAAATTGTCAAATTATCAAAGTGTCTTTTGCTTCCTGTGTTAAAAACCTTGGAGTTTACTTTGATAAGCATTTAAACTGGAATAACCAAGTAGCCCACACTACCAAAAAAGTGCTTTCCATACTACATTCCTTAAACAGCATTCGAAAATTCCTTCCGCTATCACTCAAGAAAATATTAGTGGAAACACTAGTAATGCCCCACTTCGATTATTGTGATTTTCTACTGACTGACCTCAATGTCAACCAGTCGCAAAAATTACAACGTGTTCATAATTCTTGTGTTCGCTTCGTCTGCGATGTCCGTCGCGATGACAACATTACCCCATCCTTCCAAACTCTAAACTGGCTACGGCTTAACGAACGTAGAAATTTTCATTCTCTTGTTCTCCTTTTCCAAGTCCTTCACACTTCTACACCTACCTACCTTGCCTCCCGTTTCAGTTACCTGTCATCATATCATAATCTCTTCACACGCACGCAAAATAGCCGCATACTAGCCATACCAACACATAAGACATCATCGTATTCATCATCATACACAATCTCGCTCTCGCGCTTGTGGAATACCCTACCCAGTGACATCAGAGACTGTCGGAATTTAGTAGCGTTCAAAAGCAAACTTATTAAGCATTTTCTTACTGCGTAGAGTAGGTTTAATTTTTACTTAATCAATAAAAGAAATGCTTCTCTCTTCTTAACTTTTACAATAAACTGTCTAGCTTTTATTAATCAGTTAATCTTTTATTGCTTTGATTTTTATTGTATTTGTAAATTTAATATTAATTGTAATCATAATTGTAATTGTATTCTTAATATTGTAGTTTTAATCCCCTGGTAGAGGGGAAGAGAAGGCCTGATTTCTACCAGGTTAAATAAATAAATAAATAGATAAATAAATAAATACATACATAAATAAATACATAAATAAATAAATAAATAAATAAAAAATAGGCGCAAGTCATAAAAAATATCTAGACCGGACTGGTTACTACCAAAAATACTATAATGTGATATATAGCACGAAATACATGAAAATAAGAGTGTTATATATAGCAATAGCAATCAATATAGTATATAATAGACTATAAAACTCTTTCGAATGGACAGATTGATAGAACTTTATATAAATAAATAAATAATAATAAATAAATATATATACATATATACCGTATATAAGTATGTAGATATTCTACACAGTGAGAGGTGAAATTATCCTCCAGACCGAAAGGGACGATAGAGTACTATTATGTACTATAAATAATTAAGTTAATTAGAAAATTAAGTTTGAAGTTTCAACAGTCTAGTAACATCGTCGTTAACACACTCCTATTTCTTCTCGTAATATAGATGTAAGAGGTCAACAAACTCAGGTCTGTATCACCAGGTGAAGTAGCTCCCATCTCTCTCTCATTTTGGCCACAACGTTGCAAGCTTAGTTTACAATCGAGTGCAACTTGTGAACTAAATCTTCTCTTTTTGTTCTATTTTTCAGCTAAAGAATGTGACGCACAAAGAAATGGTTAGCAGAAGTGAAGGAAATAACAACGCCTCCTGATTGTTACGTAGGTGCTTATAAAAGAAAGAAGATACTGTATGAAAAATTCATTGTATAAGTGAAGGTGTAATAAATGATATCAGGAGATACTGATTTTCTGTAGCACTTTACATCAATCCCAAAAGTATTTCCTGTCATTTAATATAATCTAAAGCTTATGAATTTACCATAAAAATTGAAACCTGAATGACTTAAAATATTAATTATTTATGGCAAATTAATAATTCAGAATTAAACGCGAAGTTTCATTTAAGTATCTAGTCTCTTGAACTTATCCGAATTAAGAAAAGTAGTTATTAACGGATAGTGAGAACACCAAGACGCCATTCATCACCAAATAATATTCCTCTTCAAGGTTCTTGCTCTCTCACATCTTGTTTCGGTTTCCACGGTAAGGTATATTTCGAGATGTAACAGGTAACAAAAGAAACGTATTCGATTTATTCCTATCGTATTATTTTCTTAGTTTCGTTACTAGTAGAGAACTATTTCCTCTGGTACAAGAATTCTATTGCTGTTATAATCGTTGCACGATAACCTATGGAGGGCCAAGTTGTACCATCTGAATTCTTCACGTCCACATGTCTCAGTAGACATGCACGATCTTCTAACCAATACAACAATAATGTGTGGTTAGCACGACGATCAGCCCTGCTGTTTTAGCTGGCTTTTGGAAATAGTAATATACGTTACGTGTATCGTACATTATTTTGTGCGAAGATCGTTTATTACATACCTGAAAGACGAATTTCTAATTAGTTGCAATGAAATCTCCATCTTGGTTTCTGTTCAATGACGGCAACTTTTAAAAACTAAAATATCTATCTTCAACAATGTTGCTATAAAATGTTTTCTGTGTTTACTATACTCCAGCAGGCCGTGATATACGTCTGTCTTTTTTTTTCCCCCAGTCTATAAATGCGAACTTAAAAGAAACGGTAAGGTTATGTAATGATTGATTTTTCATTTTAATATTTTAACAATATTATTTATATAACATATTGCAGTAATAACATCGGCATGTGGAATCTTGTTGATTTTTTCACGGCTTCCTTAATGTTACTTGCATTACAAATGCAGTAACTTTTGTGGTATTGTGGAGTTTACTTAATTTTTGCAGATATTTAAAAACAATAATTAACAGTGCAATTTAGGTGAAATTGCAGTGGTAAGTTTCCAATTTATAATTATTACTATGTTAAACGTCTCTAAAATTAATATGTTAAAAGCCTAAAGCAGTAAAATGAATGTCGCGCTTAAGCGGTAAGAAGAGGGAAATTGTTATGTGTGTTACGTTGGGAATACTGAACGTGGTATTTCACACTTACCGCGTATTGGTTTTGTGCGGAAAGCAAGCAAATAGGCACGATCTCGCAGAAACTCATTTAACTACTGACTGCAGCTTTCCAAATTCATCACGACGCTGGGTAGGCAATGCTCTTAGACACTGGTCGAAATGTCATAGGAAGTCCTGATAGGACTCAAACCAGTGAGCGTGCCGTAACGAGAATCCAAGACGTGATGCTTTAGAAGACGGTTGACATTAATATTTAGTGTTACGCATTCAACAAATGGCTGCATACATGTACAACTAATGCAACTAACGACTGAACACAGGTAGCGTTATTACATAGAGGTGATTTTTATGCAGTTAGTTACGTAACATGGAAGGTAGAACTCAGTAATGTGTCAATGCATTGAATATAATGATTTGACAATGAATTGAATTGAAGTAGAAAATACAGAAATAAATTATTTCCCAACATAGTATATACGTTCACATGCATGATTTAGCGAAGAGATTTTGCAAGCCTTACTCGTATAAAAGTTGGCTCGTCGAGCCCTGCAGAGCATTCAGGATGAAGTCTCCCCTTGTGGTCGCTTTCACGTGCCTAGGAGTGCTTGGGTTCTCAGGTAAGTACGAAGGCTGGTATTCATAGTCGACACTTCATATCACCACTTTGCAAAGCGACACTTTTGACGAAAGTGGCTCTTTCATATTAGTGGTATTCATAGACGATTGAAGAAGTGCACATCACAAAGTGTCACTTTACGCCAGCAAAGTGTAGAGTTACAATTTGGTTGGTAACAGAAGTCCCACAATGCCTTTCAAAACAAGTGAACAAACAATAACAAATTAATGTGTCACCCACAGATTATAATGCTTGTGATTTGATTTGGGAGCCTAATTTATCGCACGAAAAAGGAAGTATATATTTAAAGTTGTTTTATTTCAGTTTCTAGTTTTCGCTGCCGATAGTTTAGATTATTTCAGCCAGTTCAGATATATAATATTTATTAAATAGGTAGTGATACTGCTGGTGAAATTAGGTTAGTTTTGTATAGTACATAGCTGATTCCTTGATTTATATAGTTAGATTAGGTTTTGTACATATCTTTTTCATTGATTTACATCGTTGTTAGTTTTTTTATGTATCAGTTTCGCTGATTTATATAGTTAGGTTATATTTTGTGCATATCTGCTATTGGTTTATGTAGTTAAGTTAAGTTGGACTGAGTAGGTTAAGTTTTGCGTATATATATATATATATATATATATATATATATATATATATATATATATATATATATATATATCGTTAGGTTAGTTTTTATACGTACCTGCTTCATTGACATATCGTTTTATTCCATTCATTTTCATTTTTGTCTTTTTCGTGAATAGTGAATAGAAGTCAAAAGAATGAAATAAACACATTAGGCCTATTGCTATTATTATTATTATTATTATTATTATTATTATTATTATTATTATTATTATTTTCTCTCTCTCTCGTTTCCATTATTGGCTACTCTTCAGGAATATTTAATGCCAAATTTTTCTACAATGCTAAACAAAATAGGCCTAATAGTATGAGATCTCTTTTCATGGTAAGGTTATGACTGCACATGAACTGGAGACAGTATCTTACCAGCAAAAGCTGTTTTGGTTACCGGCATGAAAATGTATATTATCAAAATAATGATTATATGAACATCAAGATAAATCTTATCTCAAAATACAGCTAGTCAACGAAAATCAAAATCGTTTTAAACCCAATATAATTATGGAATCTGCTTAGAAGGCAGGCACGTGAGGTGTCTCAATGCTAATTTAAGATAGTTATGCCTACATTAGATTGAAGTTAGTTTAATATTATGTAAGTTAAAAAAATTCGTTTCAGTAATAAAAAAATAGGTTGTATAGGAATATCTACCTACATATCACTTCATCGAATTGAGGTTATAAATATACGGATGTTACTACAGAAATACCTGAACTATAATATTATAGATATTAATGTATGGTACATATCTGTAGCACAGAATTTCAATGCAGTCAATAACTGTATTATTGGAGGCACTGCCAAACCTCTATTATTCGTTTTTGTCAACCAGTCATCGAAAAGATGAGCAGCCTCAATAACAGTTTTTTTATCAAAACGGAACCATTTTTTTAAATTCTATATCATTATAAAATTCCACGGGATTGTCTTTAGGCCTATCCCTAATGTAGCGCTTTCGTACATTGTCCACTAATTGTGCAACCTCTTCCGCACGTTCTAATAAATAGTTCGACAACTTCCAAGACGTCCGCCAATTTTATACAAAGTGACACTTTCGGCTCAAAGTGTGGTCGGAAGTACACTTTCATCCAAAGTGATCCTTTGCACAAAGTGTCGACTGTGCAACGGAAAAGTGATACTTTGCGTCTTCCAAAGGACGCTTTAATCGAAAGTGTCGACTATGAATACCAGCCTAAGTGTTAAGGCAGTGGTCGTCAGCACTCGCTGCAATGGGTGGAGTGCATGGAGGGTGAGGAACTCTGCTCCGTCTTGCACAAGGAATAGAGAGGCAGCATACCCGCCAGCAGCCACGATTGCACCCTACGGCAGTGTCTTGTCCGCGGGTAAGAGACGCTAGCCCGAGCGTGCACTGTTTTGATGACCGCTGTGTTAAGGAAACAACGTCAGTATTGAATAATTTCAAGGGAAAAATTGTTCCGGGGCCGGTTATCGATCCCGGGACCTCTGGTTGAACGTACCAGCGCTCTGCCAACTGAGCTACCCGGGAACTCCACCCGATACCGTCTCAATTTTCCCTTTATATCCACACAACTCGCGTGGGCTGACGAAACGCCAGAGACCCACATCGAGTGCACACAATCTCTGTGTGACTTGGAATTGTGGTTTTCTGTTAACGTACACAGTAACGTATATATTATGCAAATCTAGTTTTTCAGGTAAAGCTCCCTGTAAAGCAGATTTGAATAATTTTAAATCGTCGGGTGGAGTTCCCGGGTAGCTCAGTTAGCAGAGCGCTGGTACGTTCAACCAGAGGTCCCGGGATCGATACCCGGCCCCGGAACAATTTTTTTACCCTTTAAATTATTCAAATCTACTTTACAGGGAGTTTTACCTGAGAGACTAGATTTGTATAACGTCAGTATTGTTATCATCGTGCGAAGCGAACTCATAGGCCCGGTTTCTTCAACCTTTGTTAAAATGCATCTAACACAGCGTTAATTAACTGTAAGTTAAAAGTGTGAATAGCTGTTAAAAATATTGCGTTTCTTCTACTTTACATTTCACATTTTAACATTCTGTTTGTTAACTCTCTGTTAGGACCAGAGATTCTAGAGTTTAACCATAACCTATAACCAAGTATAGGCTCACTTCTGTTTTCTGAACTCTGACAATTGCGATTCTCGCTTGTTTCCGTTCTTTGATTCAGAGAGAATAGAAAGACGAGAATAGAAGTCTTTCTATTCTCTGGTTTGATTTCTGCTACTTTCCTCGTCTGTATCACAATAGCGTGGAGCGGCGTATTGGTATAGCTGTTGTGAAATGGACAACACTGGAACAAAAAGAAATCTTGGGACTAATTTCTCTCGTTCGAAAGAAACCTTCTGCTGGAAATTATTTCGCAGTATAAACCAATTAATGAGAATAAATAAACAAATGGATCTAAGTTGAAAGCGAAAAGTGAGGCTTGGCAGAAAATTGCCTACACCTTTGTATGAACTTCTGTTCTGTCATATCACAGAAATCATCCGCTCTGTTTATGTATTCATCGATATAATTTTCTAAATAATCCAGATATATAAGTTCAGCATCTAACGCACCAGCCATATTGGATACTTCTATGCTAACAGAGAGTTAAATTATTTAACTGCATGAAATTGGGCAGTTAAATTAACATAGGTTTTAACAGCCTGTTAGTACTAACAGTAGTTGAAGAAATGCTTCAACTGTTAAGTTTACAGTTAAAATGGAATAACACACTGTTATAATTTAACAAAGGTTGAACAAACCGGGCCATAGAGTTGAAATGTTGTAAATTATCATCAATTTTATGGAAATATTTTGACGTAGAATAGGCTGTCTTTGTTCGCATTAGGTATAGAGAGTTAAATTGACTCAGTGTGTCACGAAATCAGACAAAATTAGAAACTTACACTCTAAGAAAACTATTAGACATCAAAATAAACCAAATTAAACTTTAGAGCAGTGGTCGGCAAATATTACGTCATATAAAATGCAGCCCGCGATACTCAGTAAAGGATAGTAGGAGGGAGACGATACCCAAATTTCTTAGCATTGAATGAAAGGAGGGAGATCATGCCTTACAGCGTATTCCGAATCTCACAGGTCCGGTGGCATCAATGACGTCACGTTGCAACGAAAATAAGGAACAAAACTGCTGGAAAGATCGATGGCTGTCATGGCGACTGTACAAGTTGTTGTCTGTGCTACGCTAGGAAAATTTTGCGAAATTTTCGTACTCCCATCTCGTTCAAAGAAAAGATAATATAAACAATTTATTTCTTGAACCGGTAGTAATAACTGGTCCGTTGACATGTTCGCTCATAAGCCATCAACATATTATTTTTACGTTGTGCTCATTACAAACAATACAGCAGAACACACCGCCATGACACAACAGTGCACGATGTCCTTCGTCTGCTAATTCCCGCCCTATACAAGAACCAATCAGATTCACTGATGGCGGCTGATGGAGACTGCCACCACCTCTGCAAGTTGATGGCACCGGTGCGACACCGGTGGAGCATCAATGACGTCATCGGTGGAATTCGGAACACCGTGATGCCATCGGATTGCTCACCGGTGAGATTCGGAATACGCTCTAACCTTCCGCCTGTTTGTTGAGGTTGATTAGCGAACCACCGCTAGCCAAGTCCAACCATAACTCGTAACTGAAGAGGTTATACTAGCGAAATTTTGTCCCTCACGAGTTCTTTTACATGCCAGTAAATCTACTGATATGAGCCTGTCGCATTTAAACACATTTAAATACCAACGCCCTCGGCCGGGACCAAACCCGCAACCTCGGGCTTAGAAGGCCAGCGCTCTACCAACTACACTAGCGAGGGCGACTCTCTAACATTAGATTTAGAAACAAAATAATTATATCTCGTGCTGTAACTGTGAATTTTTTTTATTTCTTCTGTAGTTATTTTGTGTAGTGATGGTTATATAAATGGTTTTGTCAACAGCAATCTCACTAGACATTTTGATTTATCTAGAGAAAATCAAAACTCGAGTGGGATTTAATTGACTATTACACTATTAGAAGAAAGTATATAAAGATTAGAAGTAACGAAGTACTCCAATACAATAAAATATTAATTGACTTACGAAAATACAACTGTCTTCAAATGTATTATTGTACCATCTCAGCATTACAAATATTACGCTAGATCCATGCTAGATGGCAGTAGTGAGTTTTCTCGTCGAGAAGTTCTCGATCTATTATACACGATGGCAATGTTACTAGTCAAGAAGGCTTTATTGATTCAGTTTCATTTTTATTAAAACAGTTGCATTCCACTTCAATTATCCGAATCCCAGTAATCAACGTCACTTGACAGATGATTTTCAATAAATCTTAGTATTAAACAATCTTTGATACGTGACTAACCATAATATCATATAGCAGAAGCTATAACATAACCTAACTAATATACACAAGTGTTAGAAAAGTTTTAATTAACGACGATGACATAAAAAATAAACATGAATAATTTTAAAAGGAATAATAATTGAATGTACAATTTTCAAATTTGAATGTGGTTGTTGGTTCAATTGATGTTATATTCGACGTGTGCGTAATAAAAGTGGAACTTTGTTGATTTAGGCCTACATGGTGTATTCAACTTATTCAGGATTTCCGAATGGTGCTCTTCATTTATTTGTAAATAGGATTTCAGAATATGCATAGGTATGATCAGTGATTTTTATTAATTCTTGTTCTTGAATGCCAATGCGAGTCATATTTGAAACTGCTGTGCATCGACTGGAGTGGTTTGTAATTATATATATATATATATATATATATATATATATATATATATAATTTATTTTTTTTGACGTCCAGACCAGCGCAGTTTCAAATGTTGGCAAACAAAGAAACAAATGCTAGGGACGCGGTAAAATTAAACAAATGCTAGGGACGCGATAAAATTAAACAAATGCTAGGGGCGCGATAAAATTAAACAAATGCTAGGGACGCGATAAAATTGTGCGATAAGCTGCAATGATTGGTTGAAATACGTCCTTTCGTACCGTTTTACTGGTCGAAAGTAGTATGACGTAGTAAGAGTGTAATAGTCAAAATAATAGATTTGCATTCTGACCTACTGTTCGATAGAAAATTTGATGTCATGTGAATAATGTTGCAGGACTAAAACACTCACACAGTAATTAAAAACTTCTTTATTCCATTATTTTTTCTGTTATTAAGCCAAACATGGAACAGTTTCCGCGGCATTATCGTATGCAACACCACTGAAAAAATTAATTACTGATAATTTCGCAGTAACGCGCAAACTTTAAAACAAGGATTGAACCTCTAAATGATGCTGTATTAAATGGTATAAGAATTACAGTAATCGCACGTGACCGACTATACTAAAACTTATTTTGTATTTGGAGAACTTTAATTTCAATTGTAAAATTTAAACCGTACTGTAAGAAGAAAAATTCTTTACAAACTTAAAATTGAAATTAAATTAGTAAGAACGTACCTATCTGAACAGATTCCATGTCTCACAACGCAATAAATCACAAACAATTCACTCTTTTTCAGTTGCATAGCAAGCCTCTCTGTCTAAGACTGAACAGGAGTGAGAAGTGTTAGGAAGAACTCATTATTCCTACCATTCTAAAATATAATTTTCCGCTGACTATTACACTCTTACTACGTCATACTACTTTTGACCAATAAAACGATACGAAAGGACGCATTTCAACCAATCATGGCTGCTTATCGCAAAATTTTATCGCGTCCCTAGCATTTGTTTAATTTTATCGCGTCCCTAGCATTTGTTTAATTTTATCGCGTCCCTAGCATTTGTTTCTTTGTTTGCCAACATTTGAAACTGCGCTGGTCTGGACGTCAAAAATATATATAAAATTACAAACCACTCCAGTTGATGCACAGCAGTTTCAAATATGACTCGCATTGGCATTCAAGAACAAGAATTAATAAAAATCACTGATCATACCTATGCATCTTCTGAAATCCTATTTAAAAATAAATGAAGAGCACCATTCGGAAATCCTGAATAACTTGAATACACCATGTAGGCCTAAATCAACGAGTTCCACTTCTATTACGCACACGTCCAATATAACATCAATTGAACCACCAACCACATTCAAATTTGAAAATTGTACATTCAATAATTATTCCTTTTAAAATTATTCATGTTTATTTTTTGTCATCGTCGTTAATTAAAACTTTTCCAACACTTGTGTATATTAGTTAGGTTATGTTATAGCTTCTGCTATATGATATTATGGATAGTTACGTATCAGAGATTGTTTAATATTAAGATTTATTGAAAATCATCTGTCAAGTGACGTTGATTACTGGGATTCGGATAATTGAAGTGGAATGTTGCATTTTAATAAAAATGAAACTGAATCAACAAAGTCATCTTGACTAGTAACATTGCCATCGTGTATAATAGATCGAGAAGTTCTCGACGAGAAGGCATTGCTCACTACTGCCATCTAGCATGCATCTAGCGTAATATTTGTAATGTTGAGATGGTAAAATAATACATTTGAAGACAGTTGTATTTTCGTAAGTCAATTAATATTTTATTGTGTTGGAGTACTTCGTTACTTCTAATCTTTATATACTTTCTTCTAATCGTGTAATAGTCAATTAAATCCCACTCGAGTTTTGATTTTCTCTAGATAAATCAAAACGTCTTGTGAGATTACTGTTGATAAACCAGTAAAAGCTGGTTCTGCAGCTAGGGTTATGAAGCAAGTAACCACTTACACATATGAATGTTTATGAAATAACATTTCCTATAAACAACAAAAAGAAAAAAAATTGCCTACACGAATATTTAAATCTTCTCAAAAAAAGTTACAAATACAGAAATGTCTATGAACATTCATGTCGCGAAGTTGACAAATATACATTTGACGATCTATTTCTTCATTGCAGGACATTCCTCGTCCCTTGATGTGGATCTGGCCGGACTCAAAGAAGCTTTTCTGTCCATAGATGTCGGACTCGAACCCTTCACCGCT
This sequence comes from Periplaneta americana, assembly GCA_025594305.2. Taxonomy (NCBI): domain Eukaryota; kingdom Metazoa; phylum Arthropoda; class Insecta; order Blattodea; family Blattidae; genus Periplaneta; species Periplaneta americana. Next base: position 3,089,528 of record JAJSOF020000023.1, on the reverse strand, counting down.
ACTCATTTGTCACGAACACGGCGTAACGATGAAGACACTGAAGAAAAGGTACATTATCTACTCTTCTATGACACCATATTATTAGAGTACTTTCGTAGTCTGGCAGTGCTATCGTAGCGGAATATGTTTGCAGTAAGACATTAGCTCCATTCTGGGATTGATCGTGAGTGACAGAAACCTGAAAACCTAGAATAGCTGAAGGCTTTGTTGCCAGACTGTACCCATAGAACCATCACAGCTTTGGTGTGGTGAGGAGACTAGACAACAATGCATTTTCGAGCAACACGTATTATGTTATTTGCAACACTGCCATATTTAAGGTACTCAGCGTAATGTCCTCAGAATGTCTCACAATGTTCATTCACATTGGATTTACTTATTTTTGAAAATACGTCTGTAGGAACTTTCATCTTCTTCCAACATGCCGAACACCTGGTTCAAGTCTGAACCTTCCACTTCGGATCTGATCGCAAGCAATGTGCATTTATTAACGGTTTGTTTTGTATTTACGTTTTCCAGTCATGCTGCGGAGATTTCAATAGAGATATGGCGAAGGAAAGGCCTACATTTCAGATGGAGTGTTACAATTCTATGATAAATAGTAAGTTTTATATTATCGGTCGGTGAATATTTATTTTATGAATTTGCAGATAAATAAAGAAATAATTTTAAACCATTATTTCAGGAAAATTTGAATGCGATAAATCGAAGGAAGAAATTCAAATTAAATACGTAAGTATTCCTTCTGTTATAATTCCTATTAAAATTAAGCATAAGACAATATTATCCAATCCGAACAATTATCATATTTCCATTCATAGTCTGGTATACCCATTGCGCTGTAATTCGTTCGATATGCTTCTCCTAGTTCTATTTTCCAGACATTTGAGATTAGTTAGGCTACAATAAACATAGCTTCTCCTTACCTTATAGAGTTTCACATAATAACTACGATCTAATTAAGTGCTATTATAAATATCTAATAATACAATTAGTACATTAACATTACGGTACTTTCTTTTTTTAAACTTAAATTAAAGGAAAACAAATCATAGGACATTGTGCATATGATAAAATGAAATGATAGGCCTACAAGAAATAAATAATTAACAATGACTATGATATGATATGATATGATATGATATGATATGATATGATATGATATGATATGATATGATATGATATATGATTTGATATGATATATGATATGATATGATATATGATATGATATGATATGATATATGATATGATATGTGATACGATACGATATGATATGATATTATATGATATGATATATGATATGATGTGATATATGATATGATATATATGATATGATATGTGATATAATATGTGATACGATATGATATGATATGATATATGATTTGATATGATATATGATATGATATGATATATGATATGATATGTGATACGATAGGATATGATATGATATTATATGATATGATATATGATATGATGTGATATATGATATGATATGTGATACGATATGATATGATATGATATATATGATATGATATGATATATGATATATGACATGATATGATGATATGATATGATATGATATAGGATATGATATGAAATGATATATGATATGATATGATGTGATATGATATGATATGATATGATATGATATGATATGATATGATATGATATGATATGATATGATATGATATGATATGATATGATATGATATATGATATGATATGACATGATATGATATGATATGACATGATATGATATGATATGATATGATATGATATGATATGATATGATATGATATGACATGACATGACATGACATGACATGACATGATATGATATGATATGATATGATATGATATGACATGATATGATATGATGATATGATATGATATAGGATATGATATGATATGATATATGTGATATGATATATGTGATATGATGTGATATGATATGATATATTATATGATATAGATAATATAATATATGATATATGATTTGATATATATTTATTGCACCACATCGGTCGTAATAGCCCTTCACATTTCTGTTAACAATAAACTTTCTCTTTAACATAAACATATACATAACACAGTTATACATAATGAGGCCTATAGGCCTATAATTAGTATAATTATTGTTACGTAACGGTTACATAATCATGTACTACTTATTAGTTATTAATTGATTTTTAAAAAAGTATATGATTCCGTTAAGAGGGCAATATTATATATCGTAATATTCTTATTGAATATGGTATTCACAGGAAACTAGTTCGATTAATTAAAATGTGTCCCAGTGAAACGTTCAGGAGAGTCCGTATAGGCCTGCTTCTGCTTTTCAATTCACTGCGGGCTAAAGCAAGGACATGTACTATCACCTTTACTTTTTAACTTCGTTCTAGAATATGCCATCAGCAATGTTCAAGATAACCGACAGGGTTTGGAATTGAACGGGTTACATCAGCTGCTTGTCTATGCAGATGACGAGAATATGTTAGGGGAAAATCCTCAAACGATTAGGGAAAACGCGGAAATTCTAGTTGAAGCAAGTATAGAGATAGGTTTGGAATAAATCCCGAAGAGACAAAGTATATCGTTCTGACTCGTGATCAGAATATTGTACGAAATGGAAATATAAAATTGGAGATTTATCCTTCGAAGAAGTGGAAAAATTCAAATAGCTTGGACCAACAGTAACAAATATAAATGGCACTCGGGCGGAAATTAAATGCAGAATAAATATGGGAAATGTCTGTTATTATTCGGTTGAGAAACTTTGTCTTCTAGTCTGCTGTCAAAAAATCTGAAAGTTAGAATTTATAAAACAGTTATATTACCGGTTGTTCTGTATTTTTGTGAAACTTGAACTCTCACTTTGAGAGAGGAATAGATATTAAGGATGTTTGGGAATAAGGCTCTTAGAAAAATATTTGGCGTTGAGAGGGATGAAGTTATAGGATTATGGAGGAAGTTACACAACACAGAACTGCACGCATTGTATTCTTCACCTGATATAATAAGGAACATGAAATCCAGGCGTTTTAGATGGGCAGGTCATGTAGCACGTATGGGCGAATCCAGAAATGCATAAAATATATTAGTTTGGAGGTCTGAGGGAAAAAGACCTTTGGGGAGGCCGAGACGAAATGGGAAGATATGATGATAGAGAATGGATTAATCTTGCTCAGGGTTGGGACCAATGGTGGGCTTATGTATGTATGTATGTATGTATGTATGTATGTATGTATGTATGTATGTATGTATGTATGTATGTATTCACACTGCAATGGGCAGTGGCGGTGGCAGTGGTAACTAATTACACTCAATAATGACAATAATAAACTTATTAATTAAAAATACAGTTAATAACAATACCAATAATTAATACTTAATACTAACAATAATTAATAGTAATAATAATAATAATAATAATAATAATAATAATAATAATAATAATAATAATAGGGAATATCCTAAATTAAATGAAGCACGATCACTTAAAATAACATTTAAAATAAATCTAATTTGTATCTTAAACCTAATTTCAAACTAAAACCCACGAGTATATGTTCATATCTGCACAAGTACCTTTCCACATTACACTCATTTCGCTCTATGACAGTAAACCGCTGAATGACATTAAATTCATCTATCTGTACGTCCGTCCGTCCGTCCGTCCATCCATCCATCCATCCTATCCATCTTATCTACCTACCTACCTACCTACCTACCTACCTACCTACCTACCTACCTACCTACCTATCTATCTATCTATCTATCTATCTATCTATCTATCTATCTATCTATCTATCTATCTATCTATCTATCTATCTATCTATCTATCTATCTACCTACCTACCCACCTGCCTACCTGCCTGCCTGCCTGCCTGCCTGCCTGCCTGCCTGCCTGCCTGCCTGCCTGCCTACCTGCCCACCCTACCTGCCCACCTACCTACCTCTATCTATCTATCTATCTATCTATCTATCTATCTATCTATCTATCTATCTATCTATCTATCTATCTATCTATCTATCTATCTATCTATCAAGGGGGCCCTGCCCTTCACTACAAAGCTAGCATTCTACAATCCTACCTATTTTCTGCCTTCCTCTTTGTCTTCTTATATGCTCCACATATCTTATTCATTTTTAATTATGAAGTATTAACATTTCAAAAAAATATATATGTTTCAGTGTGCGGACGAATGTATATGCAAGAAGCAAAACGTGGTAAGTGTGGTATGTGACTGAGTAGGTACATAATCTTCGTCTAATTTCTACAAAGTTTTAGTTTCAATGTAGGTACAGTGCTCAAATAAATTTTTGCATATTTTTTATTGCAAAATTAAGAAATATTCGTTATTTGTTTCTTTTTCTAGCTGAAAATTGTTGTATATTAATTTATTGCAAACCTGCGAAGACAGGGAAAATTGAAAGAGATGCTGTCATAAATGTAATGTTCTATATATTTTCAGTGTGACGGGAAGGGAAATGTGAAGCCGGAAGACTTCAAAAAGATATGCCAACATTATTTTGTGCAGAAAGAATTGAATGATGTCATCAAACCCTTATGCGATCATGTTGGCTCCGAAGCAAACGCTCATGCAAAAGGTCAGTTCGCTTAATCTCATGAGTACCATGCGTTCTCCATTACGAGTGTGTACGTCTTGTAGAGATGTGAAGTTTCAATGACGTAGTGACAATCTCGTTTACAAGCTGCATGAAAAGCATTTACGAGGCGCATCCAGAAAGTAAGTTTCCCGATTTCCCCCCCTTGAAAGTAAACATAATTAGCCGTGTCAATTGCGCATGCGTAACAGATATATGACGTATCAATCATATGCCAGCCGGACAGGTCCCGCCTGGTGCCAGTAGCGTGGCAGCAGTGGTCCGAAATGGAAGCTCTTATTCCTTCTCCCGCCGCCTGCGAGGTTCGGTCGGTGATAAAGTTCTTTAATACACAAAGCATTGCGCCAATTCAAATTCATCGGCAGCTGTCAGGTCTATGGGCCGAACATCATGAGTAAGCAGATGGTGCGTCGCTGTTGTAGGCAGTTTTCCGAAAGTCGTCAAAGTGTCCATGATGAAGAGCGCAGCGGGCGACCGTCCCTCATCAATGATGATCGTGTTGAGCTGGTGCGGCAGTGCATCATGGAGAACCGTCGCTTCACGATTACAGAGCTGAGCAGCCATTTTCCGCAGATATCGCGATCCTTGTTGCATGAGATTGTCACTAAGCACCTGCTGTTCAAAAAAGTGTGTGCCAAGTGGGTGCCGAAAAACCTGACACCCGAACACAAAATGCAACGTTTAGGAGCAGCACTGACATTTCTGCAACGGTATCACGATGACGGCGACGAGTTCCTCGACAGGATCGTCACGGGCGATGAGACTTGGATTTTGCACTTCACCCCGGAAACCAAGCAGCAGTCAATGCATTGGCGGCATAGTGGATCTCCGGTCAGGACGAAATTCAAACAGACGCTGTCGGTACGGAAAGTGATGTGCACGGTGTTCCGGGACAGGAAGGGCATTCTGCTCATTGACTTCCTTCCAAGACGTGAAACAGTGAACGCTGACCGTTACTGTGAAACACTGCGAAAATTGCGACGTGTCATTCAAAACAAGAGGCGTGGAATGCTTACTGCAGGTGTTGTGCTCCTCCATGACAATGCTCGTCCACATACGGCTCGGCGCACAGCAGCTGTTTTGACGGAATTTGGCTGGGAGTTGTTTGATCATCCACCCTACAGTCCTGATCTTGCTCTCAGCAATTTTCACGTTTTCTTGCACCTCAAGAAATTCCTGTACTCCGGTGAGCGTTTTGGCAACGACGAAGAGCTGAAGACGTCTGTCACACGCTGGTTCCATTCACAGACGGCAGAGTTCTACGACAGAGGGACACAAAAGTTGATCCCAAGATACGACAAGTGTCTCACTTCTGATGGTGGCTACGTTGAAAAATAGCTGAAACATTGCTGTACCTGTTGCCAATAAATGTTTTCCTGACAGTGTGTTCTTTTTTTTTTAAATAGGGAAACTTACTTTCTGGATGCGCCTCGTAATTGCACCTCTGCATCAAAGAATTCTTTTTCGATGTTGTTTTGAATTGGCACATTTTTTTTCACTGTCTCACACCCAATTCCTTGAAGGACATGAATTGTGATTTTTAACACTTCGCACATACCTGTGTGAAGCAGAAAAGAATTAATATCAGCGTCTGCAGTTTCCTCAACGCAGACAACATTACAAAGGCAACTTTGTCTGCAAATGCTTGGCCAATACATTAAAAGAGTCTTTGAATATTGTAATACGAAATATGAGAGCAGCTATCCGATCATCGCTCACATCTTTAACCCAGCAGAGCTCGCACTGGATCTCTGAGACCCAGAGCAAATAGTTTAAAATTTAAATGTTCTACGTTACTAAGTAAAAACATAGTTAAGCTGTCATTTACTAGAAAAAGAGAAGAAACGTATAAAATTAAGATAATATATGAATAATTTCGAGGGAAAAATTGTTCCGGGGCCGGGGATCGAACCCGGGACTTTTGGTTAAACGTATCAACGTTCTCCCAACTGACTAGCAAACGTTCTCATGGGGGCAGATAAAAAAGTTAAATTTTTTTCTTCCACATAATGTCAAAAGAAGTGCTTATACAAATTTTGGCCACTCGACCGCAATTACGAGACCGTCCAGAAAGTGATTTTCCCTGGGGCCGTTTATAGAAAAAAGCACAATTGCATGGAAATATTTATTGAAACAGATACAGCAATTATTGCGCTATTTGTCAACATATACCCCACTGGAATTGAGACATTTGTCCTACCGTAGGATCAATTTTTGTGTCGTAGAAGTTAGCCGCCTCAGATCGGAACCAGCGTTTGACTGCGTCTGCACCTCTCTCTGTCGATCCCATGATATGAGAAATGTTTCAGTTCCGATAGAAAATATATTGAAAAACAGCTCAACAATTACTGTGTCCGTTCCAATAAATTTGTCCAATGAAATTGTGTTTTTTTTTTTTCTGTTAGCGGCCCTGGCGAACTTATTTTTTACGGCCTCGTAATTGCGGTCGAGTGGCCAAAATCTGTACAAGCACTTCTTTTGACATTATTAACACGGTGAAAGAAAAAAAATAACTTTTTTATCAGCCCCTATCAGAACGTTAGCTTGTGAGCTACCCGGGAACTCTACCAGACACCGATCGATACCCGGTCATGGAACAATTTTTCCCTCGGAATTATTCAAATCAACTTTACAGGGAGTTATACCTGAAGGCTTAATTTGCAAGATAATATATATTTTTAAATATCTTGATTGGCTCTGACAGATCCGGAGTGACCTTAGAAAATATGTGTGATGTCAGCCGGGTTAAAGATGTAAGCTCATAGGCAAATATTAACAGCAATTGAAACTGAGATTATTTTTAATCAAACGCAAAGGTTAGTCTATAATTTTATATGATTAAGAAACTGCATATGAAATTAACAGCAAATAAGTTACTAAATCGTGTCTTCCAGGTTTAGCAGAAGAGGAGGGATTGAAATCCTGCAACCTGGCGCCAGGCATGGCTTTCAATTTGATCCACTATGTTGCAGTTGCAGTATGTATCACACAGAATCACTACTGAACTCACACACCTTTACAGATTTGAAATTGAAGACTTGAAATAAAAAAGGCTCTAAGTGCCATAATAATAATAATAATAATAATAATAATAATAATAATAATAATAATAATAATAATAATGTTTTATTTTCGCTGGCGAGTTAAGGCCATAAGGCCTTCTCTTCCACTCAATCAGCCTTAATCAATACAATACATATTTAAATTACGAATATTTACACTACACTTAAAAGGTTCTCCAGCAATATTCGTCTCTTTTAACGACCAGTAGACTACATATTTATTTAAATCTAGATAAACCTATAAGGTAAAGTAGTAACTTAATTTATGAGCTAATTTAATTCAATCAATTATAATTAATTTAATATTTGGGATAGCTAGTAAAATGATGAAAATTAATTTAATATAAGCTTACTAGAACTATGTTACAGGGAGAAAAAAAAAAATATATATAAATCTAAAATATATTTTTATAATGAGAATATTAAATTTAATTGCCATTACAGGTTTTGTAAATCTATTTAGAGAAATTAATGATGATAATAAGAATGGACAGATGTTAGTTTCATTATAAGTAACAAATATTAATCAGCAATTAATCTGTTAATTAAGAATTTATGTAATTTTGACCTAAATGAAGTTATTGTCCAACAACCCCTTACATCACTCGGAAGCGAGTTCCAATTTCTAGCAACTGAAACTGTATAGGATGAAGAATATAAAGATGTCTTGTGGTAGGGTATAATGAGTAAATTGTTATGATGAGATCTTGTACTTAGCTGATGATATGCGGATAAATTTTGAAAACGAGAAGCCAAATAGATTGGGGTAGCGGTGCGCAGAATTTGAAATATGAGAACAAGAGAATGCAGGGCTCGTCAATCGCTTAGCCTTAGCCAAGACAGAGTTTGGAAAGACGGGGAAACAAGATTATACTTACGAATATTACAAATGTAACGGACGCACGCATTATGCACACGTACACACGCATTGAAATTGTGTGCAAAATGGGATCTATATGCCAAGCCCTATAATGTATAAAAGGCTCGAACTGCCACGAATGAAAATGTAGTACCAAATGCAGTCGACAGATAGCATGCGGTTTAACTGCCGCTGCTGTTAACATATGAAAGGCTCGCGCTTCCTCCTCATAGTTAGATTAAATGGCGGAGGCGGCAGATGTTTGTAAGAGTTTGAGTGGAAAGAAACGACGAATTAAAGGAGGAGGTACTGCGGCTGCAATGAATAAAAAGCTGAAAAATGAAGGAAATGAATACGTAAGTTCAAATATTAAACATGTTCCTGCAAAAGCTCGTCCAGCTAGTCTCATTACTGATCGCTAACCTACACCATACCTGGACAGACTATTTATTCTTGTTCGTTTTGCATGAAAGCAACAATAAGGTCTAACTAAATTATGTTGGTTGTGACAACAGAAAAAACTGATAGACCTACAGTCGAGCCGTTCTTATTTCCGGCAGCAAATCACACGACAGCTTCTAGTCAGCTGACACGCTGCTTCACTGGCAGTGGTTGTCGTCAAGGTTATGCAGACGACATACCGCTTCCCGCTCACGGTGGATGTTACTGCGTTGTCAAGTCTACCCTTGTACTCTTAACGAAGTTTTAGCACATGTCTAGTCTTAAACATCGAACGAAAAATGATTTCCTACGATAAATAATTAGTAATATATGAATACATAATATTATATATTATTGTTATTGATGATCCTAGCATCCCAGGACACAGAAGACTTACCATGTTGTGCTATAATTGGTTTTTCCGACCATTTGAACTAACGATTTTCGTAAATACAGAAACAATATTAGAAATTACTAAAATGGGAGAAAGCTGTAAAATATTTTTTATTTTATTTATTTATTTATTTCAAATATACAGAATAAAGAAATATAATTACAAAACAAACAAAGAGAAATACAAATAAAATAATACAAGCAATATGAAAAGAAGATACAGTAGTATTAACAAAATTTGAGACCGAATGAGCAGCGCTCGTGCTCGGTCGCAGTTCAGATATAATATTAAAATAAATAATAATAATAATATAAATATATAAGTAAAATAAAATAGGAACTAAAATATAATTACAGCGGCAATGGAATTATATAATATAATATTAACACTATAGAAGAATAATATCGTACGTGAAAAGTAGGACTAATATATATTTCAAAATTATAGAATACAAATATAATATAGGTTGATTAATTCATACACATAGGCTATAAATTTATGTAATCAAATTGAAGATATTAACACGTTTCTAATTTTCTTGTTATATGTTAGTGGGTTACATGTTAGAAGTTCTGGGTGTAATTTAGTTAAAGCATTGTACAACCGAGGGCCAAAATTTATGCTATGCTTTAGACCAGCAGATGTGAGACATTTAGGTTCTACTAATGTTGAATTAATATTTCGTCTTGTGTCATAATTGTGTGTCTGTAATACAAACTTATTACGATTTTTATGATAAAATTTTAACAGCGTATATTTATAAATTTGTTCAATATTAAATACATTAAATTCAGAATAAATTAATTTAGTTGGATAATCGAAACGTTTCTTCAAACAAATTTTAATTATTCGTTTTTGTAGTAAATTTAACGGACTAAGATTAATTTTTGTACTTCCACCCCAAACAATTATACCATATTGAATGATAGACTGAATAATGGCCAAATAAACATTTCGTAGAACTCTAATAGGTAAGTAGCATCGAAGATTAACGAATTTATAAATTGTTTTACGAAGCCTCTTACAAAGATAAGTAATGTGATGAGGCCATTTTAAGTTCTGATCAATAATGATACCCAGATATTTGACATACGTGGCTTCTTTCAAAGGTGGACATTTACAACTTTTGGGATCTAAACAATTTTCACTGTGTATTATTAGTCTATATTTATCGCTAAATTTTAAATTTTGAACACTGGCAGCTGTTAACGAAAAAGGAACTAAAGTTGATTTAGATATATTTAAAGAAAGGAAGTTGGAATTAAGCCATGTTTTAACAATGTTAGCACCTATATTAGCATTTCTATATGCTTCCTGCCAAGAAAAACCACTGAAAATAACTACTGTATCATCCGCATATGAATATATAGATCCATTAAATTTTTCTAAATTTATATTTAGCAGACCATTAACATATATTAGAAATAAAATAGGTCCCAAAATTGTTCCTTGCGGTACACCTATATCAATATATTTGTATTCACTAAATTGATCTTCAATTTTGGTCATTTGCCTTCTGTTACTAAAATATGATTGGAATAATTTTAAAACTATACCTCTAACTCCAATAGTATGTAGTTTGTCCAAAAGTAAATTATGATTGATAGTGTCAAAAGCTTTCCGTAGATCCAAGAAAATACCCAAACATTTGTTTCCAGTATCTAGTTCATTGATAATAAACATTTTTTTATGTGAATAACTAAAACCACACATCCTGTAAATTAAGTAAAATATGTTAGTATTAAAAATGTTGACATGATAAGTCATTGCTACATAAAAAAATTACACGAAGAACCTTGCCTACCGGTATTGTTTAATTTACTGTCGCTTAGATGGCTACAGTCATTGTTGGTACCTGCCTCCGCCATAGTTCCCAGTTTTTCTTCTTCTTTGCCGGATTGTCCGTACTTCTCTGTCGTTATTTGAGAAACCGTGAACTTGTTCACATCACACGCATCTGCTGTTCTTTGCACCACTTGTATTAAAGGCAATAAACTACCCTTATTTTACGTTAATTTTCGAAATAATCTCTAACGCTAAGAATCATTTCCCTCCTTTGCGAATTGATGGTCTTCCGACTCCTCCGCGCCATTATGTTGCTGAAAACTCAGCGATAACACAGCACTAACAACAATACCGACTGATTGTTCGACAACCAGCTATTAGAATTGCGTTCGTTCACTATTGGCTTGACAGAGATTTACCAACACCGCTATTGCCTACCTTCGTCGCGCCAAAAGTCGAGAAGGCGTGGCTACGCCGGAAATAAGAACGGCTCGACTGTAGTGAGGTATAGTGCACAGGGTTCTCCATCTTGCTTTCACAGTCGGTGTGCATGCAAGTATAGATGCAAGAACCTCAGCTATGAACACAAGGTCGGGCTATCTGAAGATTTGTATGACCTGGAAGATATTGAAAAGCGAGAGAGTTACTTGATGGGGCTGATGCAAGTATCACATGTTAAAAGAAGACGTCATGGTACCTACGAGGACCCTTCACAGAGCAGGAGACAAGCAACTATTCATTACTCTGTTCCAGATGGGCAAGGTGACTTAGTGCAAGACTGCAGAGGAACATTTTCTAAAATATTTTCGTTAACTTAGAAGAAAATCCAGGTATTAACCGAAAAGAAGAAGAATTTGACTGAAATGATACAGTACCTGACAAATTATGACCACAATGTATTGTGGGTCCCTATCACCACGGCATGGCGCGTTCTCAGGTTGCGGATAGAGGAGACGGCCTCCAGATATGGAGGGTAGCTGCGAATATATTGAATAAGCAGTCGTGGACAGCCGATAAGGGGTGGTCCTCCAGCTTGGGGGTTGGGCGAAGGGCTAACAACCCATCACCGTAAAAAACAGCTTGTTACGAATCCTTCAAATAAGCCTCGGAATGGGAAAGCACGTATGGGCGAATCCAGAAATGCATATAGAGTGTTAGTTTGGAGGCAAGGGAAAAAGACCTTTAGAGAGGCCGAAACGTAGATGGGAAGATAATATTAAAATGGATTTGAGGGAGGTGGGATATGATGGTAGAGACTGGATTAATCTTGCTCAGGATAGGGATCAATGGCGGGCTTATGTGAGGGCGGCAATGAACCTCCGGGTTCCTTAACAGCCAATAAGTAAGTAAGTAACAGTTTTCCAGAAGCATTACAGAATAAACTTTTATTTTATGAACAAAAAAAACATTTTTGTTTCATTCGTTTGTCCTCTTCACTATCTTTTTGCTGATTCTGAACTATGGAACTTAGAGCCTTTCATTAAATTTCCACTTTCAGTACGTTTTGCATACTATTGTAATATTACGTTTGTAAGTTCCTTTGGACACTACCTCCATAATATGCTTATCTTTCAATTAAAACACATTGGTTGCTATTCATAGACATTTCGCAGCACGCGCTACGAGCGTACTAAGCTAGCCCCGGCTATCCACTGGTTACTAGTACAGAATTCAAATCATATCCTATCGCTAACACTGGTTTATGAATACGAAAAAGCTGATCATCCACCGGAAGCCCGCGCTAAAAATGTCTATGAATATGACCCATTAATATTGAAATTGTGACCAATAATTACCTAGAACACTTATAACTCATTTTCCTCAAATTCATGATTATGGCACTTAGAGCCTTTTTTATTTCAAGTCTTCAATTAGACGGCATTACTAATGTGACAACGCCTAGAAATAGCATCAACTGAATCGTCCAAGCGCACTAGGACTAGAGATGTGCACGGGCCTGGAGCTGAGTACCTCTGAAGCAGTAAGCCCACTAAGTCTGCCAGCGGTTCTTACGCTTCCTTCACTCATAGTTCGAACTCGAGGCAGTGAACTCCGAGCCTTTCTCGAAAGACGGCTAGCTTTCCCCTTTCTGTCCCTCTTTCATCAATGGATCTATTATAATGTCAAAAGATTCAAGTGTATAATATTAAACATTATTTTTCCAAATAATGCATGGGATCACAATAAATTCTCTAAATCTCTCCATAAATTCAGACTTAAACTAAATCCAGAAAAATCACTGTCAATCATTGTGGGCCATTCACGTTTGTTAAGCACTATTACCATACCAAATTTGTCCCCGATTAAAATACACGGCACCGAAATTCCGTTCAGTGAATCAGTAAAGAATCTAGGTATTTATATGGATAAAAGTTTAAATTGGAACATTCAAGTTGCAGAAACCTGCAAAATAGTAATATACGTTACAAGAGCGGTATGTTGACGTTTTCATGGTCGAGGAAAAGATTGAAAAAGCGAAACGTAGTTGAGCTTTTTTAATTACCGAGAACATGAAAACAAACATACCGCTCGCGTATCGTACATTATTTTGTGCGAAGTTAGTTTATTACATACCTGAAAGACGAATTTCTAATTAGTTGCAATGAAATCTCCATCTTTGTTTCTGTTTAATGACGGCAACTTCGGAAAACCAAAATAACTTTCTTCAACACTGTTGCTATAAAATGTTTTCTGTGTTTACTATACTCCAGCACGCCGTGATATACGTCTGTCTTTTTTTTCCCCCAGTCTATAAATGCGAACTTAAAACAAACGGTAAGGTTATGTAATGATTTATTTTTCATTTTAATATTTTAACAATATTATTTATATAACATATTGCAGTAATAACATCGGCATCTGGAATCTTGTTGATTTTTTCACAGCTTCCTTAATGTTACTTGTATCAGGAATGCAATAAGTTTCGTGGAGTAGTAGACTTTACTTAATTTTTGCAAATATTTAAAAACAATAATTAACATTGCAATTTAGATGAAATTGGAGTGGTAAATTTCCAATTTATAATTATTACTATGTTAAACGTCTCTAAAAATAATATGTTAAAAGCCTAAAGTAGTAAAATGAATGTCGCGCTTAAGCGGTAAAGAAGAGGGAAATTGTTATGTGTGTTACGTTGGGAATACTGAATGTGGTATTTGACACTTACCGCGTATTGGTTCTGTGCGGAAAACAAGCAAATACGCACGATCTCGCACAAAAATATTCTCATTAATCCACTCGTTTAGACGATTGAAGAATTTTCTACCCTTTTCCATGAAAAAAATGTTAGTGCAAACACTCGTGATGTCCCACTTCGATTACTGTGATATTCTGCTTACTGACCTAAGCGTTACTTCGGCGCAGAGACTACAACGTGTTCATAATATGTGCGTCCGTTTCGTCTGCAATATTCGCCGGGCTGATCACGTAACACCATCCCTCGAAATGTTGTCCTGGCTCCGTCTAGAAGATCGTAGGAAAATCCACTGTCTTTCCCTTCTCTTTCACATATTGCATTTCTCCACACCTGTCTATCTTGCGTCTCGTTTTCAAAATTTATCCACCCATCATAACCTAGACACACGATCACAACACTCATCAATATTATCCATTCCCTCCCACCGAACATCCTCATATTCATCTTCTTTCACTGTGGCTGTTCCTCGACTTTGGAATTCCCTACCGAGTTATGTCAGGGACTGTCAGACATCAAACCAATTTAAGAATAGGCTAACGAGATATTTTTCTAACAATTCTTGTTAACAATAATAGCTGTTTCAGGTTTCTCAATGTTTAATTGTTATATATATATCACAGATAAATATCTAAATTATCTCATTATTATTATTATTATTATTATTATTATTATTATTATTATTATTATTATTATTATTATTATTATTATTTCTTACCAATGTTTATTATTGTCAGACTAACATTACTTATCCAACTTTCATTATTTA
Organism: Periplaneta americana; assembly: GCA_025594305.2. NCBI lineage: Eukaryota > Metazoa > Arthropoda > Insecta > Blattodea > Blattidae > Periplaneta > Periplaneta americana. The sequence continues at coordinate 3,074,398 of JAJSOF020000023.1, read as the reverse complement.
CTTTCATGTTGTTTTATGGTCTAGATATTAATGTAATAACTATGTAAGCAATTGTATTCAATTAGAATTAGAGTCTGGCTGGGCGGAAGAGAAGGCCTACTGGCCTTAGCTCTGCCAGATTAATAAATAAATAATTAAATTATTATTATAATATAATAAATGACTACAGTACTAATTATCAAGATGACTCACACGAAGTCAAAACTAGTAAACTAAGGTAATTTACCGCTTAGTTTTCATTTTAAAACTTGAAATGTTAAATGTTATATTTTATTTAACGACGCTCGCAACTGCAGAGGTTATATCAGCGTCGCCGGATGTGCCGGAATTTTGTCCCGCAGCAGTTCTTTTACATGCCAGAAAATCTACTGACATGAGCCTGTCGCATTTAAGCACACTTAAATACCATCGACCTGGCCCGGGATCGAACCCGCAACCTTGGGCATAGAAGGCCAGCGCTATACCAGGTCGACTTAACACTTGAATTTTGTAATTATAACTAAAATCTTATGTGATGCAAAGTGATAAATGGGTGTTATCAAGAGGCTAATCATTATTTCTGTACATAAGTATAAAATGCAATACATATAAATGCATAGAATTATTTACGTAGTACTTTTCAGAAATAATAGAGTACCATCACAGTCTACTATATACAGTCACGAAGCTTGAGTTCTGAGGGTGCTAGAAACAACAGACTGTGCTGGTACTATTTTGCATTGCCTGTAATGAGGCGATATTAGCGATCCTAGTGGTAAACAACTATCTAATGTTTGCATATTTACTACGTATTAAGCTTCGTGACTGTATATACTAGACTGTGGTACCATGGTATGCATTCTTGTTGAAATAAAGCAGACAAATCTTATCCACTTTTCTCTCTTTTTTTTTTCAGAATTGTCCTGACAAGTATCTGAACAAATGTGAGTAAGATAAAATAAGAAACAAGATAGCATTTGTAGGTTTCGTTTCATTACAAAGAATTAAAGGAAAGGACACACACCGAACTAGTAGGCAGGAGGGAAGACGTTTTAATGAAAGGGTGGTGTTCAAAGCGTCATTGTGTTTTTTTCTGTAATGTAATCTCCGATTTTAACACGAAATAGGAGTGAAATATTAATTCACGTAAGCTCAGCTACATTTCTCTTTACAACAGTAGATTCAATGTTCTTAAAATCCAATTGATTTCTTTTTCTCATGCAATGACACTACAAGATTTCTATTCACAATAACGGAACAGACCAGATTTCAATAATTATTATAGTGGTTTATTTTATGACGTTTTATCAACTTATGAGGTTATCTGTGTCTGAATGATGTGAGGGTGATAGTACCGGCCAAATTACTCCAGGGTTCGGCGCCGGAAGTTACCTAGCATTTGCTATTAATGGGTAACTTGTCTCAACCAGGATTTTAACCAGGGCCCGTCCGTTTCAAGGTCAGGCAAGCTAACCGTTACTCCAAAGGAGTGGATAATTATAGTGGTATATAGGTTTCATTAAAATATGATTGCTGGTAAGCAGACATACCAAAGAATTTTTCAAAGAAATTCAACATTTCTACATAAAGGATGAATTTAAATTCAACCGACAACTATGTTGACTGAAAAAACACATCATTTGAAGCATTTTAATGTAGTACAACTTACAGGGAACACTACGTTCCTCAGCAAAAGTCGGCGAAAGTGTCCGATAGTAAAATTACTTCCTTTACGACTTGTGCACTCAAAAGATCATTGAGATTACTCCAAATCCAGTTACTGATCTTTTATATATAGGCTACTACAGTATAAGTTTGAAAATTAGTGTGTGTTAATTGAGTTTTTTAAAGCAACATGATGCTTTAAAATTCAGTTGTCTCAAAGCCTTCAATTTTGAGTTGTTTCCCTTTTGAATTCGCAAGTCGATATTAGTTGTTTCGTTATGGCCATGGTAAAGCCTCCCCCCAAAATAGGATTGATATATTCCAATTAATTTGTTTGTAGTAACGCAACTTTCGCATGTCGATTTGCAGTCATTTTCAAGCTGCCCACTTGTCAAATGACGTCACAGGAGTGTACGCTGAATTTTGATGAAACAGGAATTACAGGAATTTCTTGCTGGTATCCCTTACACCAGTCTTGCGATGGTGATTAATAATTGCGAGCGAGAGCTCTTTATGCCCGCTGCGCGCGCGGAGCTCTTTTACCTGTAAACATTGCTAAAGGACGTACATATCTTAGAACACAGAGCATTATGACGGAACGGAAGAGCTTAAAGCTTTCAAGGAAGAGTGGAAGATACAATATTTATGCTTCGAACATGGTGATGAAGTCCAGTGTTTGTTGTGTAAAAAAATTATGATTTGCAAAAAAAGCAACATAAAACGGCATTATGAGACGCAACATAAAAAAAATACAGGCATTATTCAAGAAAAGAGAGAAATAAATTCATTTCGGAATTGACATCAGAGATGAATTAATTTACATTTGGGTCAGTAGATAGTATCTACATTCCTTTTATTTCCTTCTTTTAAATGTATTATTGATGTTTTATTGGTTGCTTGTTTCTGGATATTTACTTTTATTAGACTACGTGTTTCTTTAATTTATAAATAATATTTTATCTTTAATTGCACTTTAAATTATACTATTACTAAGCTCAAAATGCTAATTCACTTTTATTCCAATAATTATTTTCAGGATTTTTAACAAATATGCACTAAACATTTTGAAAACTTTGATGCAAGGCGCTTTTTTAGTAACGTCAATATAAAATATACTTAAAAATATAATTTCAAAACTATTAGACCTAATTGCACCAAATTGTGTACAGATGATATTATTATAGATCTGTTTATATAGTTTAAATTTCACAAATTTTGGCCGAAATTGTGGAAGTTTTGAAAGTCATTCATATCCCCTTAAATCATTCATCCCAAAAATTATGGCGGCTCTTAATATCTTAACCCTTTGTTGCCGGACATAAGAAAAAATTAAAATAAATCTGTTTTCTTTAGTGAATGTTGTTAGAATATGAATTCAAAACATACAGTAATTTTTTTAAGAAATTTTTTATTTATTTATTTATTTATTTATATTTTTTATTTTGAAAAAGGTCGTATTTCTATGTACAGTAGTGTCAGTATCCTTGATGGATTTTATTTATCAGGTTCCACGTAATTTCTGGCGGTTTATTATTCTTCCAGGTCTTCCAGTATGCAAAATAAATCACGGTACTTCTAAGTACCGTCAGGCAACTAAGGGTTAATTTAATCAATTTCATTTTTCGTGTTACGTGCATCTCACAAATCACTCTAAGAAAACTCATTACATAATCACGACTGGAGAGTAAGGACTACATTTTCACAATCACACATTCAATATACTCTATTTCAATCAATATTGTCATTATTATTTTTTCAACAAATACTCAAAAGTACTTAGAGATCACACACGTGGAGCAGGTAGACCCTATTAGTTTCTCCTAACCAATGAAGTGAAGTATTTACATAATAAATAATCGCTTTTAACAATAAAATGGTTTACATACAATTAACTTTTCTTATTTCTCTTTTTGTTCCTAAAAAACCCTTCCCTTTGCGATTTGTTTATACAGGGACATCATTTTATTTTTACTAACATATCTGATATTAACCTGGCTATACCTTTGAATCATCGGTTGCTAACCCCTTCCACGACTGGAGTCGGATGGCGTAATATACATACAAATCACTTTACTAGGTATAGGAAGGAAGAAAATTAATTCATCCATTTACGTAAACTATGAAATATCACGCTTTTGAGTTTCATAATTTTCATTGGGTTTTTGTTTAATCAGAATACAGTACAGTATTAAAAACGAGTGTTTTTACTCACGAACTGAGCTGTCCATGTGGACGTATTCATTATGCAGTGTATATTACAGTGTCTACAACACATTACGGTACAATATAGAGAATGAAGTTAAATTGAAAAATAATCATAATATGGATATATAAACACATTTTTGAAAATGGTGGCGGTTCATTTCGATGCAGGCTTCAGTTTTAATGTATGAAATTCCAATTACCAGTTTCGTCCTTCGTACTAGTAACTCATGTTGAAATAATTCTGCATCTACTCTGTAAAAGAGTACCTTACGTACTGTAAATTCAATCTTCACTTCTGCTCGATCCGAAAAGATAAAATTACTCAGACATGCTATCTACTGTCCGTCCAGGTGGTTATGTCGCAGGATCGTAGAAAGGAGGGAAATCACGTGACAGTTATTTACTTAACGAGGCCCTTTTATTTAAGTTATTTTAAACAGTTGTATGGGTATAATATTACATAGATGTCCAATTCCTAACAGAAATTAATGTTCTCAGAAAAGAGCTAAGACAGCCCAGCCACTAGACTTTACAGAGAGGCAAATAGAAGCTGGTGGGGAAAACCGGAATGCGACGTAGGCAAATGGACGACAGTACCTGTGCGAAAATGATGCAATATTGAAAGCTCTTTCGTCATTGGAAAACGCGAAAATATTTTTGGAACGTACTATGACGGTAAAGCTACTATGACTGTATATGCGGTCTTGGATTTGTGTGGAAGACTGTTGGACTTCATTAGTAGAAGGGGTAGGAGTGAAGTACATTCAAAAACTCAGGTACAATAAAAATTGAAGTAAAAATAAAATGATGTCCCTGTATATGTGCATGCATATTAAATAAATGAGTAATTAGCTCTATTACATAGCCAGAAATTTAGTAACGCAAGTTCTTGTAATAATTGCTGCCTTTATTCGCTGCATGTGCATGTACATCCCTGTTGTCTACGTTACAGTGGATGCGCTATGCGCTCGTGATCAAGGTCGAGCTCATCTACCGTGATTGGGAGCTAATATCGTCTCACCCCTGCCCTACACTGTCGAATTGTCACAGTATCTTCATTTTAGTGTTGATTATGATTAAACGTCAACTCGAAGTTGAAAAATAACTTCTCCCTGTTTCTATTTTTCAGCTAAGGGATGTATGGAATTGAAGAAATACATTCAGCAGGAAATGAAAAAGCAACCACGGTAAAGTAATCGGCATTGATTCTGTCTACCTGGTTCCTTGGGTTCACCTGGTACTGAAAAATAATTATATGAGTGAAGGTACATTGCCTTAGTCACATCAGAATTTTATGTCTATTTTATTCCGAAATCACGTCTGTCATTGATGTCCATGTCAACTTGAACACATTAACTGTAATATATGTAAGGCAATAAATTTGAATCCAGAATAAAACTTGAATCGTTATTCTAAGATATGTTACATTTTCAAGTGATCCAATTAGTAATATTACAATAGAAACGTAAAACATAATGTCATGAATTATAAAATACAGTTTTATTCTTATGATTGTTGTTATCAAACTTCTAATTTCGGTTGCAAAACAAAACTATTGAATCCATTCTCAAAGTACTTTTTCTTCCTAATTTTATTCTCCGTTAGACTTGTTATATGACATGTTCTCAATAAACGATATACAGGGACAACATTTTATTTTTACTTGCATTTTTATTGTACCTGCATTTCTGAATGTACCTCACTCCCAACCCTTCACTAATGTCCTTGCTTCCGTCAAACACACAAACTTACGGCCGCTGTTGCATTCGAAATCTTCAAGCAGTGAAGTAAACACTGCAGTGTATAGTGTGTTTCATATATATGATTGCGTTTTCTATAGAAGAAAGAACCTATATTAATAATATCGTACTAAAAAATTATATTCAAAAAACGATAAATTCAATTTCAGAGAATATGCTTCAAAATGTTTTTAATAATATGCGTACTGAATTGAAGCCTGCATTGTAATGAACGGCAACCATTTTCAGCAACTTGTTTAAAAATTCAGATTAGCTTTTTTCGAATTGAGGTGGCTAGAAGCAAAGGGATGCTAGTGACATTTGTAATAACATGAGTTAAGTGCATCCAGTGTAAGCAAAAGTATCTAAAATTTTAGTGGCAAAGGGATATTTGAATCGCATCATACATTAAAATTTAAATAAAAAATTTCACCGATTTTTACGAAAGCTTAAATATTTAAACCCCATTTTCTCAAAAGTAACTTAAGTGCACTTACAGCCCTTTACTTATGACCAGGGAAAGGATTTATATGTAAATACATATTTACTTATAAAGCTAATATAATTTATATTTTGCATTATCTTTATGTTTCACAATGTGTAGGGTTGAAAAATCCTACTTTTATTTTCCATATTTTTCCATATTTTAGAGTTTAGTACATATTTTCGTTAATTTCCATATATTTTCCATATTTCATATAAAACAGTCCATATTATATTAGGTTTAACAATAAAACAAAACAAAATTCCATTAACTTTTAAAAATACATTTCAACAATAGAGATTTAAACACATGTTCAGTAATCCCTTTAACATCAGAGTTATTTGAAAATTAGCAGTCCTATCAACAATGGGAAAGTAAGTTACAAAACTGTATTAATTTAATTTAAAATTTTTAACAGACTTCAGTTGTGCAGCTCAACAGTTAAATGCCAGTCAGAGTACACATAGGTTCAGTTTTGTAAATCATACTATAAAGACGGTAAATATGCCAAAAGTACGTCATTCAGTCAATTTAAAATCAAAACTAACAAGTTACATTTCAGAATTTAAAGAAGATGGTTTATCAACTGACAATAAAATATTATTTTGTAATTTGTGTCAGTGTGCAGTATCATCTACACAAAAGTTCCTGGTGCAACAACACATTACAACTAGTAAACATCAGGCCAACAAACAACTAAATTCCAAGCAGAGACAATTGTTTTTAACACAACCAACAACATCGAATGTAAGATCTGAGTTTAACATCGACCTGTGCCGTTCTCTCATCTCTGCTGATATTCCTCTCTACAAACTAAACAATAAGGTCTTCAGGGAATTCCTTGAAAAATATACTCAACATACAATCCCGGATGAGTCAACACTTAGGAAGACGTATGCTCCATCCATCTACGATGAGACAATACAGAAGATAAGAGATGAAATTAAAGATAGTTCAATTTGGGTTTCCATTGATGAGACTCCCGACAAAGAAGGTAGACTTGTTGGTAATGTAGTTATCGGTTTGTTAAGTGAACAATATTCTGAACGAATTCTTTTACATTGTGATGTTCTAGAAAAGTGCAATAACAAAACTATAGTTAAACTGTTCAACGAAGCTATGGGTATCCTGTGGCCAAAGGGTATTATGTACGATAATGTGTTATTCTTTATTAGCGATGCTGCCCCTTATATGGTCAAAGCTGGACAAGCATTATCTGTTGTATATCCTAAATTGACTCATTTTACTTGTGTGGCGCATGCATTTCATCGTGTGGCAGAAGTGGTCAGAGACAATTTCCTAAAGTAGATTTGTTGATTTCATCAGTGAAAAAGTATTTCTCAAAGCTCCCAGTAGAGTTAACGTGTTGAAAGAAATGTACCCTGAAATTCCATTGCCACCAAAGCCAATTTTAACTAGATGGGGTACATGGCTAGAAGCAGTTGAATATTATGCCGAACATATAGACTCTATTAACAATGTTCTCCTTGCATTGGACTCTGAAGATGCAGCCTCAATTGATACTGCGAAAACAGTTACCTGTGACATAAGTGTGAAGAATGACTTAGCTCACATTCAGCATACATTTTCATGCATCATAAAAACGCTCAAAAGTCTCCAAAATAGGCACCTTTCACTATCTGAAAGTTTTGAAATTATAAATAGTACTGTGGAACAACTGAATCGTGGTAGAGGTAAAGTTGCAGATGCAGTAAGAGCTAAGGTGGACACTGTACTTTCAAAAACCCTGGATATGAAGAACTACAAAAGGTTGTTGCTGTGATGAGTGGTGAATCAACAGTGAAGATTAACTTGGACTTATCCCCAGCAGACATTGTGAAATTGAATTATGTACCAGTTACTTCTTGTGACGTCGAACGCTCTTTTAGTCAGTATAAATCTATCCTCAGAGACAATAGAAGAATATTCACTTTTCAGCACTTGAAAGAAATGTTTGTAACCTATTGTTATGGTAACAGACAATAAAAATTGTGTTTTGTTGAAACTACATTGGAAGATAAGGTACGTCCATTATATTTTTTGTTTAGTTTGATTAAAATGTACCAATATTTAACGTACATAGTCATTTTTTTATAATTTTAAGTCCATATTTAATTCCATATTTTGGTAAAAATCCATATTTAATTCCATATTTTGGTAAAAATAACTACATATATATTTACATATTTCATATATTTTTAGTCCATATAAATCCGTTCCCTGGTCATAAGTAAAGGGCTGTAAGTGCACTTAAGTTACTTTTGAGAAAATGGGATTTAAATATTTAAGCTTTCGTAAAATCGGTGAAATTTTTTATTTAAATTTTAATGTATGATTCGATTCAAATATTCCTTTGCCACTAAAATTTTAGATACTTTTGCTTACACTGGATGCATTTAACTCATGTTATTACAAATGTCACTACCATTCCTTTGCTTCTAGCCACCTCAATTCAAAAAAAGCTAATCTGAATTTTTAAACAAGTTGCTGAAAATGGTTGCCGTTCATTACAATGCAGGCTTCAATTCAGTACGCATATTATTAAAAACATTTTGAAGCATATTCTATGAAATTGAATTTATCGTTTCTTGAATATAAATTTTTAGTACGATATTATTAATATAGGTTCTTTCTTCTATAGAAAACGCAATCATATTTCTGAAACACACTATACACTGCAGTGTTTACTTCACTGCTTGAAGACTTCGAATGCAACAGCGGCCGTAAGTTTGTGTGTCTGACGGGAGCAAGGACATTAGTGAAGGGGTGAGAGTGAAGTACATTCAGAAATGCAGGTACAATAAAAATGCAAGTAAAAATAAAATGATGTCCCTGTATTTTGAATTCTAAAAAACAATTTGTATTGTAAACCTTGCAATATCAGAATTACGTCTGCTAAAAACAAGGAATATAACTTTCAAAGGCACGTAAGTACAATGAAATATAAACGGCTTAAACAAGGAAATGTGCAAAAGGACCCTATATCAAATTCAACATTTTATGAAGTCATGTGTAAGGCATTTGTACCTGCCGATATACCATTTAATAAACTCGCAAATAGGACGTCCCGCGAGTTTTTACAGAAATACACTAGAAGAGAAATTCCACATCAGACTACGTTACGGAAGTATACTATGTCGAGAAAACTTACAACACATACATTACTGAGATCAGATGTAAACTAACAAACCAACACATCTGAGTATCAATTGATGAGATGACGGATGCTGTTGGGCAGCATGTAGTTAACTTGATTGTTGGGGTTCTGGATCCGGAAGGCCCTGCTGGATCATACCTACTGTCGTGTGAGGTGATAAATGCTGTGAAGAATTCTACATGTGGGATTTCTCAACCTGTAATGCAATTATTATGGCCATCAGGTAGGTATAGAGCATGACGGAGTACTTCTGATTGTTACCGTTGCAACATCCTATATTATAAAGGCAGTAACTACGTTGAAAACAACTCACAGAAAGAAGGTAGCTAATATTCTGCCGGGTGACAAATACACTGTAGATCATTTAGATGTCAAATATTTCACATATGCACCTGCCGTTTCCCAGTTTTTCTGCATTCAAATCCATACTATACAGTAGTAGACACTCATTCGCTTTCGAAACTTTGAGAATGCATCTTGTTGTTCACTGTAATTATAAACTAAACACGCAATACACAATAAATTTAACCTAACATGTGTTGAATGGAATTTTATAATAGTTGAAATGAAGTTAAATAAAGATAGAAAGTAATTCAGAGGGATGTGTGTATTATTCTCTTCTGCAGACTGTACTGTACAAGACGGAGCGGTGCTGCGTACTCTGTGTATATCCTGGAGTGAGTTGACTTTCTTTCACTGTACACATGCTCCAATGTCACAGACCTAGTCATAGCACAATATTAACTCAACTAGTCAGAACATTCACGCATTCTTGTCGTGTCTGTCGAAACTGTTTAGCTGAACTTTCCAAGGCTCAGTCTGTCGTTCACGGAGAGACACTGGTTCTTTATCGGTGAGCAGGCCTACAGTAGATGGACGACAAAGTCAATGACTCGGCGACGGCAGCATCAGTTTCTCGCCGAGTGCACGGTCTCCCGCTTCGCAGCGAATCTTTAACACATCCCGTGCTGAATTCTTCCACAAGTTATCTCTCCTCGGTGCCGCCTTATAAAGCCATACCTGATATCCTACACAATATTACTCGTGGTTTTTTTTTCCGTTATGCGGCCGTTCGTGGACTCACACGGAAGCCATAATTCCCTCCGCCACATTAAAAATATTCGTATCTGCATTTCGCGGTCTTGAAATGGCAGCAAATTAACGTATTATTGTGATTATGTTATGGTTTCCCTTGGTGTACACCAGATGTCTCCCGTCATGATCCCATCTCGACGTAAGTCCGTCAGATGTTACCGACAAATTTTTCGTGCACGGATTTGTTTTGCTCGCAAAATAGGTGGTGTGTAAAGGAACTTTCGTCCCTCGCTATACTAAAATTCAACTGAAATGAAAATACGGAAACATTCGAGTGAAATGAAGAGAGTTTGTTGAAGGAAACGGAAGATCCCCGAGAAAAATGAGAGACATTAAGCCAGCGCCCAAAACATTGGCTACCAGCGGCGACAGCTCGATGTTGAGTATTTCTACTATTATGCTGTCATCTGGAGAGTTACGCTGCTTCATCGATAAGGTATGTTGGCCTCACTGTTGCCAACATATCGGTCTATAATCTCGCTAACTTTTCAACAAGAAGTAGCTAAATATCTCCAAAATTGTGGTAAAAAATCGCCAGAAATTTCGCTAAAAATTAATAATAAATATAACTGAATAAAAATAAGAGAAACACACATATGCGGAGAAAAATATAATTTCCTCGTGTCACCCTCTTCTGCGGAGTCTGGTTGTATTGTTGACGGCTGTGACGTTGAGGTGGAAGCTGTGGGAACAGCTGATTGTGAATATATTGCACTTGAATCAATCATTGACACTACACTTTCTGGCAAATTGTAAGTGCGGAAATTTTCACTCAAGCGTTTGTTTTTGTGAAATTTAACACGTTTTAAATCTTGTATATTAAAACATATTAAAATCTCATTTACTTCACACAAACTGTCGGCACAAAATTCCAAAACTGAATTGCCTCGGGTCGGTTCGGAGTGGAAAATCTCAGCGTTGCGGGCAAGAACCAAGAATTAGCTGGAGCTCACGACTAGTCACGTGTCAATCAAAGTTACCACCGTTTATGGGTGCTGGAGCAATAGCATTGAGAGAGACCTAACCCGTGAGCATCTTTCACCCCTGATCACTGATAACAAATATATGAGATCAGGGCTTTCACGTATGAATCATTAGACGACTCAGTCACGTACCCAAACATTTAACCTACAACATTTATATTACATTTTAAAGCAAGTTTTGTAGTTGTACTATGAAGAGGTTAGTTAAACACTGCAAAGTTTTGAAATGATAAACATCTATGTTGTTACTACACAGTTCATCACTGTAACAAGAACGAATGTCTAACGCTCCGCTTACACCGTTCGAGGATTTATCGCTCGCGACAATTTTACCCATCATGCATGTGCGCTACCAATCGGATTATGCTATGAACTACTTGGCGCTCGAGCGAAAACGTCCGATGCAGACATCTGAATGATGGAATCTAGTATTCATAGAAACAACAATGATATTATGGGCCTACATAGTGTATTTACTTATCTGAGTTCATTTATTCCGCTTCAATCCACACTATATTTTTCTTACTTTTGCCCTTGTATTCGTCTGATGATGTATCTCACAACATTGGCCTTTTCTGAATTATTATTTTGTAATGTTTACACACAATACAACAATGCAAAATCGCTTGCCAACGGACGTCAAGCTACGGTCGTGTGTCCCGCTCCAGTGCGAATAAGGAGGTGCTGCAAGCACACTCCGGATGGAATGGCTAGGTTTTCAATCATTTACAAATTTAATTGTTAATTTATAATTATAATGCACTGAAGATGATACACATAATAGTATCGAAAACGTTCATGTAGAAACCTTACTCATGTAAATGACTATTGTACTAGATAAGCATTGGCGGCTTAATAAAAGTGTTACACATTAAATAAGTGCAATAGTTAAAGTTGTCCATGTTTTATTCTTCCTCAATTTACGAAACAAGAGTCGTCTGAGCCGTCAGTCAAGTACTTCGCCTGCTAGATGCACATCCAACGTTCACTTCAAGCCCCAGTAATAATTTTGTGCGGTAGCTAGTGATTAGTGTCCCTTTTTCTGGCTGTAATTATATAAATTTAATTTAGAAACCCATATAGCTTTTATTGATTTTGTGAAAGCTTTTGATAAAGTCCGAAGAGATCTTTTATTCGACATATTACAAGATAAAAATATTATATATAAAATATAATAGAAATCTACACAGACAGCAAAATAAGTGTCAAAATAAATAACTGTATATCCGAAAGAAAATTAGTTAATAACGGATTTCGACAAGGTTGTCCATTATCACCAACTTTATTTAATATATATATATATATATATATATATATATATATATATATATAAATGAAATTATTTTAAAATGGAACCAAATCTACACATCAGGAATCAAAATAATCAGTGCTCTAACATTAAATACCTTACTCTATGCCGATGATGAAGTCATAATTTCCAATTCAGAGGATAATTTACAAAGAGGATTGTATACATTAAATAAAATATTAAAAGATTTTGGGATGGAAATTTCAGCAAAAAAATCAAAAGTAATGGCATTTTTAGGACAAGACCCAGTCAGAAGTAAGATAATACACAATAACCAATGCCTCGAATAAGTGCAAAATTTCAATTATCTGGGTTGTGAAATATCTTATCAAAATGAAAAAGATGTGAACAAGAAAATTACCAAATTTACACAAATTCTAGGAATAATAAACAATACATTAAAAGCTAAATTAGTACAAAAATCTACAAGAATAAAAATATATAATACACTAGCATTACCCTCCCTTTTATACGGAAGCGAGATTTGGACATTAAAGAAAAAAGACATGAACAGAATCAAAGCAACGGAAATGAAATTTTTCAGGAGGACAGCAGGATATACTCTTTTAGACCGAAAAAGGAATGAAGAAATTTTGGAACAATTAGAAGTAGAGTCAGTAGAAGAAAAAATCAGCAGATACAAATTGAATTGGCTAGATCATGTAAGAAGAATGGAAAATTGAAGAATCCCAAAAATTGTGATGCAGTATAAACCTAGAGGACATCGTCGACCAGGAAGACCGTTAAGAAGACTGCGAGATGGGGCCGAAACAGGTCTACAGAGGCCTAATTCGTGAAGGATGATGATGATGATGATTATATATATGTGATGTCACAAATCATTGTTAACTTATAGAGGCCTATATGTCCAAAATAATTTTCAAATTTATAGAAATTATTAAAATCTGAAATTCTACATAAGTTTGCTGCACAAATTAAACTACTTAAAGATAACCATGACAACTGTTAATGTGAAAATCTTGAGGGAAATGAACCTCATTATACGTTGTAACATTAAATTCTTCGTGCTGAGTTTGATATTACAATTAGTACTGCATCAATTTTATATCGTTATATGAAGTAATGTCGTTTCTTCTATTTCCTTGGTGAAAGAAAATGCAATTTGCATTGACAGTAGATTCTTAATCATGCCTGAATAGTATCAGACATGCATTAGTGTACATTTTCACAGCTACGGAATCACATAGACGTGATTATTATGCAGTTAGTTACGTAACAGGCAAGGTAGAACAGAGTAATGTGTCGATATATTGAATACAATGATTTGACAATGAATGGAATTCAAGTAAAAAATACAGAAATAATTTATTTCTCAACATAGTATATACGTACACGTGCATGATTTAGCGAAGAGGATTTGCAAGCCTTACTCGTATAAAAGCTGGCTCGTCGAGCCCTGCAGAGTATTCACGATGAAGTCTCCCCTTGTGGTCGCTTTCACGTGCCTAGGAGTGCTTGGGTTCTCAGGTGAGTACCAAGTGTGAAGGCAGTGGTCGTCAGCACTCGCTGAAATGGGTAGAGTGCCTGGAGGGTGAGGAACTCTGCTCCGTCGTGCACAAGGGATAGAGAGACAGCATGCCCGCCAGCAGCGACGATTGCAAGCTAGGGCTGTGTCTTGTCCGCGGTTAAGGGACGCTAGCCCGAGCGTGCAGTGTTTTGATGACCGCTGTGTTAAGGAAACAACGTCAGTATTGTTATTATCGTGCGAAGCGAGCTCATATAGTTGTAATGTTGTAAATTATCATCAGTTTTATGCAAATATGTTGACGTAGAATGGGCTGTGTTTGTTCGCATTCGGTATAGAGAGCTAAATTGAATAAGAGTGTCACGAAATCAGACAAAATCAGAAACTTCTACTCTAAGAAAAATATTAGACATCCAAATAAACTAAATTAAACTTTAGAGCCGTAGTTGGCAAAGATTACGTCATATAAAATGCAGCCCGCAAAACACAGAAAAGGGACACTAGTAGGGAGACGATACACAAACTTCTTAGCACTGAATGAACAAAGGGAGGAAGATCATGCCTTACCTTCCACCTGTTTGTGTATTAAGAGGTTGATTCACTAACCACCGCTAGGCAAGTCCAACCATAACTCGTACGTGTTAGTGACATTTGGGCTATGAGCACCTCCACCTCCTCGACTTGACTGGAAAGGACTTGCCAGCTGTTCGTCCCTTAACCCTTTGCAGCACAAATTAATTTTTTATGTTTTCCATTTCATAGATCATAACAAAGCTTCGATCAATTTTTTTTTTAACTTCGGAATATGTATGATAAGAACTTTCTTGTGTTAAATATTATTAACATGTTAACATGTTTCGACCTATTTTCGGTCATCTTCGGAAGTGGTCGTTGTTGGTCTTGGCGCCTCTTGTTTCCTGTGTGGGTGCGTTCGTAGTGTAGAGTCAAAGAGTGTATGTGTTTTGAAATTGAGTTGTGTGTTGAGAATATCGTTGGGGTGTGTTTTCGTGTGTCTGTATATTTCATATTGTTCTAGTGTGTTGAGTTTCTGGCTTTTTGGTTGGATGTGCAGTATTTCCATGTGTGTTGATGTCTCTGTAGGTGTGGTTAGCATTTGTGATGTGTTCTGCATATGTGGAGGTGTTTTGTAATTTTGTTATGGCTGTGATGTGTTCTTTGTAACGTGTTTGAAATGATCTGCCTGTCTGTCCTATGTAGAAGTTGTTGCAGGTGTTGCATTTGAGTTTGTATACGCCTGTGTGGTTGTATTTGTTTGTTTGTGTTGTTTGTGTGTTGAGATATTTTTGTAGAGTGTTGTTTGTTCTATATGCGATGCTGTAATTTAATTTCTTGAATGAGGTTGCAATTTGTGTGTGTTTTTGTTTTCGTGTGTTAGTGTGATGTATTTTTTGTGTTCTTGTGTTTGTATTGTAGTCTTCTGTTTTTTGTGGTTTTGTTTTGTCTTACGTATTATGTTGTCTATTATGTTAGGGTTGTATCCGTTTTCTTGTGCTATGTATTTGATTGTGTTTAGCTCTTCGTTGTAATCCTGTTGGTTCATTGGTATGTTGAGTAGTCTGTGTACCATTGATCGGAATGCAGCTTGTTTGTGTTGTGTGGGGTGGTTGGATGTGTTGTGTATGTGTGTTGTTGTTGTTGTTGTTGTTGTTGTGCGTTTTCTGTATAATTTAAATGTGTGTTTGTTGTCTACTTTTTTTTAACATTATAACTCTGCACACAATTTCTAAACACAGATGGCACCTCCATGTATACTCTAGAGGTGGTTCGTTGGTAGAATATCTGTGACATAAAATTTAGAAAGAAAGAAAACGATGGTTCTTCTGAACAACCACTATGTTGCAAAGGGTAATATGACATGCACGTCAGTTCATTTGCAGTGGCAGCGGGCTGGTGAGTTATTTTAATTTTCAATGGCTTATCCAAAGACGTTCAGATATTTATTTCACGAATCATGGGAACTGCAATGTTTTTGTGTCAAAGAGAGCGACCGAGTATAACGTCTATTTGTTATAAATATTTGCAGGTTACGTCTCAATACAATATTAAACGACATACATTTGCGAGCAAACCTTTTCTAAAATGAATTACATTAAAAGCCAGTATCCAAATAGAATGCGCGACGATCACTTGGTATATCTTCTAAGACCGTGTAAGTCATCATGTGTGCCAAATATAGACAAACTTAGCCACCGGCGTAGCTCAGTCGGTTAAGGAATTTGTCTGCCGATCTGAAGTTGCGCTCGCGCTGATTACGTGATTGGTTTTTTTTTTTTCAAAGTTTTCCCGAACCGTAAGGTGAATGCCAGGTAATCTATGGCGAATCCTCGGCCTCACCTCGCCAAATACCATCTCGTTATCACCAATCTCGTCGACGCTGAATAACCTAGTAGTTGATACTGCGTCCTTAAATAACCAACTAAAAAAATATAGATAAAGTTGTTAAAAATAAGAGTTGCCAGAAAAGTCACTAAGAGAAATGTGAAGTACAAACGGAACGAAATGTGCAATGTTCAGAGTCCATATTAAGATAATTGCATTAAACTTCGTTTAAAGAATATCTTAGCGCATTGAAATCACCACTGAAACTCAGCAGACATAGTCCATGTTTGTAATTACACGACCACAACAGAATTTCGCAGCTGGTGGAAAGAGGTAAACCACCCTCCTACAGGAGAGTCGAAAAATTCCTTATGTATGTATGCATTTATTTACACTGCAAGTGGGCAAGCACCCGGTGGCAGTGGTATACACAATATAAGCAATACACAATAAATTTACAATACACAATACAATTATACAATACACAATGCAATTTTATATACAATCCAATAAGAATACACAATATAATTTAACACAATAATAATAAAACATAAATAAAATACCTAATTTTACAATACAACCTACATAATTATGCATAGGCCCTACATAAGTTTCAATAGTATTTCACTTTATTCTCATCTCACTCACTGTAGTGGCACTATGACGCATTTCATTGACACACTATAACACATTTCACTGACAATATAGAACACATTTCCTTGACGCTATAAATTATCACTGATCGGAACTAATCACTGCACTATAAAATCATAACTTCACTGACTCACCTCGCTTCATGATACAACAGTTCAAATAAGTCAAATAAATACACCCTTATGCATACTTTACTTCATATCATGAAAGAGAGTTTTGTATTAACAAACGTTACAAGATGGTTTGAAGTCTGTTAAAATGTACAAAGTGTGTCAGATGTGCCAATTTATTGAACACAGCAACTACAACCGAGCTGAAACAATTTTTGATTAGCTCAGTATAACTTTAGAAATTTTAAATTACGGTTTATTTAACGACGCTCGCAACTTCAGAGGTTATATTAGCGGAACTGTGTCCCGCACGAGTTCTTTTACATGCCAGTAAATCTACTCATATCAGCCTGTCGCCTTTAAACACACTTAAATGCCATCGATCTCGGTCGAGATCGAACCCGCAACCTCGGGCTTAGAAGGCCAGCACTCTACCAACTACGCTACCGAGGGCGACTCAGATATTCAGAAACATAATAATTATATCTCGTGCTGTACCAGTGAAGTTGTTTTTTGTTTCTTCTTTAGTCATTTTGTGTAGTGATGGTTATATAATTCGTTTTGTCAAAATACTAGATTTGCAATCTGATCTACGGTTAGATATAAATGTATCCAAAGTATTTTCAACCTGATGTTCGATGCCATATGAATAATATCGCAGGACTAAAACACTCACACAGTAATTAAAAACTTCTTTATTTCATGATTTTTTCTGTTATTAAGCTACAAACATGGAACAGTTGCTGTGGCATTATCGTATGCAAAGATACAAATACAGAAATGCCTATGAACACTCACGTCGCGAAGTTGACAAATATACATTAGACGATCTATTTCTTCATTGCAGGACATTCCTCGTCCCTTGATGTGGATCTGGCCGGACTCAAAGAAGCTTTTCTGTCTTCTGATGTCGGACTCGAACCCTTCACCTCTGCTCATTTGTCACGAACACGGCGTAACGATGAAGGCATTGAAGAAACGGTACATTATCTACTCTTCTATGACATCATATTAGAGTACTTTCTTAGCCTGATAGTGCCGAGTATAATATCAGTAAGACATTAGCTCCATTCTGGGATTGATCGTGTGTGACAGAAACCTGAAATCCTAGCATAGCTGAAGGCTGTGTTGCCAGACTGTACCCATAGAACCATCACAACTTTGGTGTGATAATGAGACTAGACAACAATGCATTTTCGAGCAGCACGTATTACGTTATGTGCAACATTGCCATATTTAAGGTACTCGGCGTACCTTCTGCTGGAAATGTCCTCAGAATGTCTCACAATGTTCATTCACATCGGATTTACTTCTTTTTGAAAATACGCCTGTGGGAACTTTCATCCTCTTCCAACATGCCGAACACCTGGTTCAAATCTGAACCTTCGACTTCGGATCTGATCGCAAGCAATGTGCATTTATTAACGGTTTGTTTTGTATTTACGTTTTCCAGTCATGCTGCGGAGAATTCAACAGAGAAATGGTGAAGAAAAGAGCTATATTTCGGAAGGAGTGTTACAGTGCTATGAGAAATAGTAAGTTTTATATTATCGGTCCGTGAATATTTATTTTATGAATTTTGCAAATAAATACAGAAATAATATTAACCCATTATTTCAGGAAAATTCGAATGCGAAAAATCAAAAGTACAACTTCAAGCTGAATACGTAAGTATTCTTTCTCTTATAACTCCTATTACAATTAAACATCAGATAATATTATCAAATCTGAACAATTATCATATTTCCATACATAGACTGGATTACACATTACGCTGTAATTCGTTTGATATGCTTCTAGTAGTTCTATTTTTCAGACATTTGAGATTAGTTAGGGTACAATAAACGTACCTTCTCCTTAAGTTATACAGTTTCACATAATAACTAGGATCTAATTAATTGATATTATAATTACCTAATAATGCAAGCAGTACATAATAGTACTTCCCTGTTTTAAACTTATATTCGCATTCCTCGTCACATTTCTACCTACAATCCCAGAGGGAAGAGAACACTTGGAAGACTTTTAAAAAGATGGCTCGAGGCCATAACGGGCCATTAGGCCAAATATCAATTGATAGTGCGACGATGATGATGAACTTATACGAAAGGGCAATAAATCATAGGACATTCTGCAATACAGTAAATTGAAATAATAGGCCTTCAAGAAATAATAAACATATGACATGATATGATATGATATGATATGATATGATATGATATGATATGATATGATATGATATGATATGATATGATATGATATGATATGATATGGTATGGTATGGTATGATATGATAAGATATGATGTGATATGATATGATAATATATGATATGATATGATATGATAAGATATGGTATGATATGATATGGTATGATACGATATGATATGATATATGATATGATATGATATGATATGATATGATATGATATGATATGATATAAGATACGGTATGATATGATATGGTATGATACGATATGATATGATATGATGTGATATGTGATATGATATTATGTGACATGACATGACATGACATGATATGATATGATATGATAAGATATGGTATGATATGATATGGTATGATGCGATATGATATATGATGTGATATGATATGATATATGTGATATGATGTGATATATTATATATGATATGATATGATGTAATATGATATGATATATGATATGATGTGATATGATATATGATATGATATATGATATGATATGATATATGTTATGATATGATATGATGTGATATGATATATATGATATGATTTGATATATGATATACTATGATATGATTTGATATATGATATGATATGATATATGATGTGATATGATATGATATGATATGATATATGATATGATATGATATGATATAATATGATATGATATGATATGATATGATATATAATATGATATGATATATGATATGATATGAGTCGATCTTGGGATATTCTTTTTTACAGAATGATAGTCTATGCAAAACTCAACTTGGCAAGTAAAAAATCGAATTTTGTAAATTTTGGACTGGAATATTGTCAATACAGGTATTGAATATATTGTAACTGTGATGGTATATTTTCTGTGTCTGATGAGTAAGGATCACAAAACAAATCCAACTTGGGCTAGAGCAGATCAATATCTTTAAATCGCCTATGGAACCGTTGCCAGAGAGCTTTTAAAACATTGCAGTATTTACACTGCTCAGCACGGAGTTCAATGACTGAAGGCATTGAAATGAAAAAAAATTGTGCTGTGAGATCTGAGACATCCACAATGAAATCTTCGTCTGAAAGCTTTTAACAATATCTGTCAAGTCACAAGTTAATTGATTCTTTCCTTGCGATCTCAAATTCAAAAGTTCAGATGCTCGAATATATTATCAGAAAGTTAAGTTTCTCGATCCATGTAGAGTCAACTAGTTCTGGAATGTATCTATTTTTCTATTTTGAATTCCGATAAATATTCAGGCAAGTCAACTTTTTCTTGGCTTAACCAAAGAACAAAGCAATAACAAGAAACATCGCAACCCTGAAAATTTATGTACGAAAACCTGGACAATTTATAGACACAACTCGTAACAGATATGGGACAAACCCTTTTCTGTGCTATCAGGAAGAAGGTCTATAGTACATCTTCACATTCATTTACTACTGTTTAATTTGAACACATAATTCTGTAGATCGACTAATCATTTCAGGGGTTCGACACTGCTTCTCTTTGTAACTACACTAATTTACACTTACCAAACGAAGAGTATCACCACTACTATCATACATAAGATCTCAAGAATCCAGTCAGCCTGAAACTTAAATGAACGGCTTCTACCTCAGTACCTGATATAAGTGCAACCCTTGAGTTCACCAGTGTCTTGTGCCTGCGTGCCTTACGGGCTTTGAACTGAGCGTGAGGCACGCATGCGCTCTCGTCGACATCAATGGGTATAGTGCCAATGAGTCCCTGTTTTGTTCTTGCATAATAATCATACCTTGCTTGCAAATTTTCAGTACACGACAAAACATAATCCTGAAACAACACTGGAACATATTGCAGGACATCATTCATTCATTCATTCGTTCATTCTTTCGTTCATTCGTTCCTTCATTCGTTCCTTCGTTCGTTCATTCATTCATTCATTCATTCATTCATTCATTCATTCATTCATTCATTCATTCATTCATTCATTCATTCATTCATTCATTCATTCGTTCATTCATTCATTCATTAGTTCATTCATTCATTCGTTCATTCATTCGTTCGTTCATTCATTCATTCGTTCACTCATTCATTCGTTCATTCATTCATTCGTTCATTCATTCATTCGTTCATTCATTCGTTCATTCATTCATTCGTTCATTCATTCATTCGTTCATTCGTTCGTTCATTCATTCATTCGTTCATTCATTCGTTCATTCTTTCGTTCATTCGTTCATTCATTCATTCATTCATTCGTTCATTCATTCATTCATTCATTCGTTCGTTCATTCATTCATTCATTCATTCGTTCATTCATTCATTCGTTCATTCATTCGTTCATTCATTCATTCGTTCATTCATTCATTCGTTCATTCATTCATTCGTTCATTCATTCATTCGTTCATTCATTCGTTCATTCATTCATTTGTTCATTCATTCGTTCATTCATTCATTCGTTCATTCATTCGTTCGTTCATTCATTCATTCGTTCATTCATTCATTCGTTCATTCATTCGTTCATTCATTCATTCGTTCATTCATTCGTTCATTCATTCGTTCATTCATTCATTCATTCATTCGTTCGTTCATTCATTCATTCGTTCATTCATTCGTTCATTCGTTCATTCGTTCGTTCATTCATTCATTCATTCGTTCATTCATTCGTTCATTAATTCATTCGTTCGTTCATTCATTCATTCGTTCATTCGTTCATTCATTCATTCATTCGTTCATTCATTCGTTCATTCATTCGTTCATTCATTCGTTCATCCATTCATACGTTCATTAATTCATTCATTCGTTCATTCATTCATTCGTTCATTCATTCGTTCATCCATTCATGCGTTCATTAATTCATTCATTCGTTCATTCATTCATTCATTCGTTCATTCATTCATTCGTTCATTCATTCATTCGTTCATTCATTCGTTCATTCATTCGTTCATCCATTCATGCGTTCATTAATTCATTCATTCGTTCATTCATTCATTCGTTCATTCATTCATTCGTTCATTCATTCGTTCATTCATTCGTTCATCCATTCATGCGTTCATTAATTCATTCATTCGTTCATTCATTCATTCATTCGTTCATTCATTCATTCGTTCATTCATTAATTCATTAATTCGTTCATTCATTCATTCATTCGTTCATTCATTCATTCGTTCATTCATTCATTCGTTCATTCATTCGTTCATTCATTCGTTCATTCATTCGTTCATTCATTCGTTCATCCATTCATGCGTTCATTAATTCATTCATTCGTTCATTCATTCATTCGTTCATTCATTCATTCGTTCATTCATTCATTCGTTCATTCATTCATTCGTTCATTCATTCATTCGTTCATTCATTCGTTCATTCATTCGTTCATCCATTCATGCGTTCACTAATTCATTCATTCGTTCATTCATTCATTCATTCGTTCATTCATTCATTCGTTCATTCATTAATTCATTAATTCGTTCATTCATTCGTTCATTCATTCATTCGTTCATTCATTCATTCGTTCATTCATCCATTCGTTCATTAATCCATTCGTTCATTCATCCATTCGTTCATTCATTCATTCGTTCATTCATTCATTCGTTCATTCATCCATTCGTTCATTCATTCATTCACTCATTCGTTCATTCATTCATTCATTCATTCGTTCATTCATTCATTCATTCGTTCATTCATTCGTTCGTTCATTCATTCATTCGTTCATTCATTGATTAATTCATTCATTAATTCATTAATTCGTTCATTCGTTCGTTCTTTCATTCATTCATTAATTAATTCATTCAATCATTCATTCGTTCATTCATTCATTCATTCGTTCATTCGTTCGTTCATTCATTCGTTAATTAATTAATTCATTCATTCATCCATTCAATACTCCGCTCAAGGGCAGGGCTTTCACTGCAAATCCAGCATTCTCCAATCATTATTTTCAGCCTTTCTCTTTGTTTCCTCATATGATCCATATATCTTATTCATCTTTAATTATAATGTATTAATATTTATAAAAATATGTTTCAGTGTGCAGAGGAATGTATATGCAAGAAACTAAACATGGTAAGTGTGTTAAAATACTGACTAAGTACATAAACGTCTTCTAATTTCTTGAAAGTTTAAGTTTTAATATACTGTAGGTACAGTGCTCAAATAAATTATTGCATATTAGTTTATTGCAAACATGTTAGTATTCTGCAAATCAAATCTTTCAGGTAAGGCTCCCTGTAAAGCAGATTTGAATAATTTCAAGGGAAAAATTGTTCCGGTGCCGGGTATCGATCCCGGGACCTCTGGTTTCGTCAGCCCACGCGAGTTGTGTGGATATAAAGGGAAAAGTTGAAACGGTGTCGGGTGGAGTTCCCGGGTAGCTCAGTGGTAGAGCGCTGGTACGTTCAACTAGAGGTCCCGGCATCGATACGCGGCCCAGGAACAATTTTTCCCTTGAAATTATGTTAGTATTCGTCAAAAACGATAGGTACTGATGAGTGCAATATTTACACTATTTTTTAGTGCTGTGACCGAGTTAACAAAATAAGCATTAAAATCCTCAGATTAAAGATTAATATAATTACCACTACCACCAGAAGATCTATTATCATTAATAATTTTCCATACCGCTTTACACTTATTAGTAGAATTGTATATACAAGAAGCATTAAATAGCAATCGTAATGATTTGTAAAACAAATTAACGTAATTCACGGTTACTGAATTCAAGTCTGACGTTCTCTTGATTTATAAATTGTTAAAACCTTCTAATTTTTAATCATGATCCACTGATTAAATAATTTCTTCATTTTTTGGACATGGGTTTCTTATGGAAATGTTACTTCCTATACCGGAAAAACACAATGCACTGATACACAATAATTATTGTTCTGATAATGTACACGAAAAGTTATCGCCATGCATCTCAGTACTTGGAGATCCTAATTTATACGGAATGGATAAATAAATAAATAAATAAATAAATAAATAAATAAAAGTGGAAAGAGATCGTGTCAGAAATGTATTGTTCTATATAATTTCAGTGCGACGGGAATGGAAATCTGAAGCCGCCAGCCTTCGACAACAAATGCCAACATTATTTTATGCAGCAAGAATTGAATATGATTGTCAAATTGTTTTGTGATGAAGCTTTCGTCGGAGCGAAAGCTCATTCAAAAGGTTAGTTCGCCGAACCTGCGTTCTCCAGTGAGTATGTAGCCCCTCCTGTCATGTTTCTGCATTCCAGAATTCTTCTTCGAAGTAATTATGAATTGATAAATTTTTTCACTGTGTCACACCAAACTTCTTAAAGGACTTGAATTGTGATTTCTAACATTTCGCACATAAATTTGTGCTAAAGGAAAGAATTAATATCAGCGTCTGCAGTTTTCTCCGTAAGGCTCTCAGAGCTGACGACATTACATCGTCAATCTCGTCTGTAAATGCCTAGCGGGTTTCTCAGACCCGCAGCAAATAGTTACAAAGTAGAGACAAAGTTGACCTGTCATTTACTAAAAACAAAAACATATAATAACCTAAATACCATCTCATTTTTTATCTAAATTGGATCTGACAAAACCGGTGTGAGCATTTTTGCTAGGAAAATATGTGCGAGACCCGTCGGATTAAATCTGTAAACTCTAATTACTTCGTACGTAAATGTTAACAAAAATTCAAACCGAGATCATTTTTTTTATAAAACACAAAGAGCAGTTTATTATATTTTATGTGATTTTATTTACTTATTTACTTATTTATTTATTTATTTATTTATTTATTTATTTATTTATTTATTTATTTATTTATTTATTTTCATTGCTAGTAATACAAATTGTGGGCTAAAGCAAGGAGATGCACTATCACTTTTACTTTTTAACTTTGCTTTAGACTATGCCATTAGGAAAGTCCAGGATAACAGAGAGGGCTTGGAATTGAACGGGTTACATCAGCTTCTTGTCTATGCGGATGACGTGAATATGTTAGGAGAAAATCCACAAACAATTAGGGAAAACACGGGAATTTTACTGGAAGCAAGTAAATAGATAGGTTTGGAAGTAAATCCCGAAAAGACAAAGTATATGATTATGTCTCGTGACCACAATATTGTACGAAATGGAAATATAAAAATTGGAAATTTATCTTTTGAAGAGGTGGAGAAGTTCAAATACCTTGGAGCAACAGTAACAAATATAAATGATACTCGGGAGGAAATTAAACACAGAATAAATATGGGAAATGCCTGTTATTATTCGGTTGGAAAGCTTTTATCATCCAGTCTGCTGTCAAAAAATCTGAAAGTTAGAATTTATAAAACAGTTATATTACCGGTTGTTCTTTATGGTTGTGAAACTTGGACTCTCACTTTGAGAGAGGAACATAGGTTAAGGGTGTTTGAGAATAAGGTGCTTAGGAAAATATTTGGGGCTAAGAAGGATGAAGTTACAGAAGAATGGAGAAAGTTACACAACACAGAACTGCACGCATTGTATTCTTCACCTGACATAATTAGGAACATTAAATCCAGACGTTTGAGATGGGCAGGGCATGTAGCACGTATGGGTGAATCCAGAAATGCATGTAGAGTGTTAGTTTGAAGGCCGGAGGGAAAAAGACCTTTGGGAAGCCCGAGACGTAGATGGGAGGATAATATTAAAATGGATTTGAGGGAGGTGGGATATGATGATAGAGAATGGATTAATCTTGCTCAGGATAGGGACCAATGGCGGGCTTATGTGAGGGCGGCAATGAACCTACGGGTTCCTTAAAA
The DNA here is from genome assembly GCA_025594305.2 of Periplaneta americana. Lineage (NCBI taxonomy): Eukaryota > Metazoa > Arthropoda > Insecta > Blattodea > Blattidae > Periplaneta > Periplaneta americana. The sequence goes on along the minus strand of JAJSOF020000023.1, from coordinate 3,048,246 downwards.
GCCAGTAAGTAAGTAAGTAAGTAAGTAATTAAGTAAGTAAGTAATACAAATTAATAAATACAATGAAAGATAAACTAGCCAAATCCTGAATGAGTAAGACTCGTGCTCAGGAGGGGATTCCAATACAGACAAAAATAAAATTAAAATTGAGAGTGAATACAGATTAAATAGTGTTTAATATGTTTAAACCCAAACTATAAATCCAATACAAATTTCTTTATTTTATTATTAATTTGGAGAGGATTCGTGGTTGAAATATTATTGCAATAAAATTTGTTTAATAATCTGGGACCTTGACTCATGCTATGACAAAAAGCTGCATTGGTTTTACATTTTGGTTCAGACAAACGCAGAGAATTCATATTTTTAGTTCTATATTTATGTATATACCTTTCATAGGTATTAAAATTTCTATGAAAATATTTTAATAAAAAAAGAAAATAATACATTTGTTTAATGTTGAAAACTTTGAAATTTTTAAACAACAATTCAGTTGGGTAATCTTTCTGCTTTTTTAAACAAATTTTTAATACTTTTTTTCTGTAGTAAAATTAACGGATAAAGGTTGGATTTATAAGTTCCACACCAACTTATAAAACCATACATAAATATACATTGAAATAATGCTAAATAAATTACACGTAAACATTTAAGTGACTAAATATTTATTAGAACAACAAAGTAACAATGTTTCACGTAATTTATTACAAATACAAGGAATATGATTATTCCATTTTAAATGACTATCAATAATTATACCTAAGGACAGTATTTAACCTCATTAACCTCATTCATAACTGAACAATTGCAACTTATATCGGAACAATCAGAATCATGCATTTTAATTTGTAGTATAGATGAAATTGGTTTATTACGTTTATTATTTAAAGAAAATGGGATAGCTATTGTTTTATCTTTATTAATCAGAAAACTTGATAATGATAATAAGCGCAAATAAATGCTACGAATGTAAAGGCACATAAGGAGTTACTAAATTTATCTTCCAGGTGTAGCAGAAGAACTAGGATTGAAATCCTGCAACCTGGCGGCAGGCCTGGCTCACAATTTGATCCACATGCATATATTAGTAGTAAGTATCAGATAGAATCATGACTGAACACAAACCGCTGTACAGGACTGAAATAGACAGCATTACTAATGTGACAACGCCTAGAAATAGAATCAACTGAATCGTCCAAGCGCACTACAACTAGAGATGTACACGATCCTGAAGCTGACTACCTCTGAAGTAGTAAGCCAGCTGGTTGACAATAAACCGGGAACGAGAACCAGAATGAAAACGAGAAGCAGAGGACGTGAATATGAAAATTTTTGATTCACAATAAACCGAGAACGTAGACGACTATGCATATCGATATGCATGTCAATAACGATATGTAAAGTCGATATTACGCATTCTGATGTTGTTTGTGTATAATTGACCAATGGCGTACAAGGCAGCCAACATAAACACAGGTTAACCAACATCGAAATTACAACTGAAACATTTCATTAGGTACTATAAATATGTCCATGCATCTTTATTATCACAACCTATTTTAAGTCTACCATAACGTAAAATAATTAGAGAAGAAACATTTGTAACAGAACAAAAATGAAGACAACAGTAGTTATTGAATTGAAGCATGAATATGTAGTGTGTAATACAACCAATACAGTAATAAAATATGATTCACTTACGATCGGTGTTCAAAGATGCAGCTATTGAAAGCCACGTATTCTCCTTCATTTTCTCATCTTTATACGAGGCACGCCGCTTATCGTAAACGTGAGGATTTTCCTCAACACTCAATATTAGAATCTCATCAAATAAAACTTGCTCCATGATGCACAGCACAGAACAAAATAATGCGTAGGTTATGTCACGGTCTTCTTGCTACAAAATATATGACGACAAAATAGCTTTTAGATGGCAATAGAATGAATCTAGTGGACTGTGATCGGAAACGTGAACGCCAAAGTTGAAACTTGACCAACTCTCCGTTACCGATCCCGGGCTCCGGCAAGCTTTTCGTTAATTGTGAATGCTCACATTTAAATGTACACATTTTAACAAATTTACTGTTTTCGTTTTCGTTCCGATTATCGTTTCCGGTTTATTGTGAACCAGCCTTAAGTCCGCCTGCGGCCCTTAAGGTCTCTTCACTCAAAGTTAGAACTCGAGTCAGTCAACTCCGAGCCCTTCTCGAAGGACGGCTAGCCTTCCCCTTTCTGTCCCTCTTTCTTCAATGGATCTATTATTATGTCAAAAGTTCGCGTGCATAATATTAATCATTATTTTTCTGAGTAACGCATGGCATAAGAATAAATTCTTTAAATAAAATTTCAAATTTATTTCAAATTTATTTACAATTTACATTTGAATTGAATACATATGAATACATATCCGAAATGAGCATATGCTCGTGCTCGGGTACAGTCCAGTAGTCTACATAAATTTTATAGGGTTCAAATAATAATGCTGATGATATAAATAATAGTAACAATAATAATAATAATTATTATTATTATTATTATTTATTTATTTATAATATTAATGTGCGAAACAACAGCACAAGGCCAATTATAGTTTAGCACAAGATACAAACAAAACAACAAATGATGATGAGAATGAATGATAGAAATGGCAGTGAGATGAAATACAATCAATATAATAGTCTACATTAATCAATTGACCAAATGCAACAATAAATAGCACAAATAATTATTAATAAAATTAGTTCCGTGAGATAATTAAAAATAATGGCAATTTAATAGAGTGAATTACAAATGTATTAATGAAATCAAATAAATGAAGACTGGAATAATATAAGTAATATTGTAAAGATATGAATTGACAAGAATAGTATGATACATATCTTGACAATGGCATAAATTAATAAAACTGACATAAAACTGAAAAGATATACTACACATTAAATGGATCCAAGTTCAATCCATGCAAATTAGCATATTTAATACATCTGCAGACCGGAGAGAGAGATTTAGGATTCCTATTGTAAAACATTTTATGAAATCTTAAACCATTAGCTGGAATACGAAGACTGATATTGCTTATGAAAGATTCACAATCAATATCACCCTTAATGACTTTACAAAAAAGTAAATAATCAAGATCCTGAAGTCTGGTAAACAAACTACCGCAATTAAAATATTTGCAATTAGTCTCATAGTTATAATCGGAATTTGGTAAAAATCTATAAGAACACAAGGAAATAAATTTTCTTTGAATATTCTCCAATTTAGCCGATAATAATAATAATAATAATAATAATAATAATAATAATAATAATAATAATAATAATAATAATAATAATAGAATAATCGTGACAAATGATACAAAGATTGTAATACAAAATAATTCATTAATAATAATAATAATAATAATAATAATAATAATAATAATAATAATAGTGATAAAACAATAATATTTACAATGATAAAATAAATACTAAGACGGATAAAATAAAATATAAAACCACTAGCGAGAGTTAACACAACTTAAATAAGCATAAAATAACCGGAAAAAATGCCAAACTCGAAAATCAACAGAAAAGTTCGTTGTATCGCAAACGACAGCATGTGTCCATAATCTAATAAATACTAGTGGCGTGTGCAGCAAACGCTGCAAACTAAGTCCATTAGACGTTCATATAATTTTTTTTTTTAATATTTACAGTATTTTCAATGAAGAATACCAGATCTTTTGAAAGTTATTTGCTTCAGTAATAATGAAACATACTCCCCCTGAACGTTTTTTATGCCAAATACTTTTTCTTGAACCTATCCACCTTCAGTTTTTGAGTTTCAGAGCGAAAACGCAAGTAAAAATGTCAGGACGATCAGTGGGTTTTTCATGTGGGAGTAAAGCATTAGCTATTTCAGGTCATTGTGGATTGTAGGTGAATGTTAAAAAAAAAATGTCAGGTTTGCTACGCTTTCGAACAACAGATATAGCATCTTGGTATAGTTATTGCATGTAGAGCTTGAAATGCTGAAATGATCGGGAGACTACATAATTTTGTAGGCTTCTTAGTTTATCAGTAAGTAATACAGTTTTCTCTTTCCTTAGAAACTGTAAGTTTCGCGCTCTCTCGAACCAATACTGAAGAGAATGACGCTTATAAATATCTACACCACACCGCCATTATGTATATGAAAAAGACCCAACCCCACTTGATTAATCACTATAAAAATATTTGATTTTTAATATTATTATCTTACGAAAGTTTTGTAATATATACTATACAGCCGCCACTCGGTAAATTATAGGAATGAAGATCTAATTTAAGATATTCTCTACATCTACTTACATAACCCCAAAACGTTTCACTTTCATATCAATATAGCATTAATATGTATAATAATAAAAAAATAGTCATATCATGGCATTATCTATAATAATATTTCATTCCTAATGGTAATAATGTCATCAAACTACCTCAAAGTTAGTAGATTTTAATGTCCAATACACAGCTGTACTCAGAAAATTACACACCGCAGAATCAGACCTGTAAATTATTTTAGTAAGTCTTAAAGATTTTAATAACCAATTGAATTTGAGCTCTAAATATGTCAGCAATCCTGCAGGTCATGGCCTTCGTGTAATATCCTACTGTTTATTGTAGTGTGTTTTGTTTTATTCTGAAAAGCCATACAGTATTTCTAAAAACAGACAACAGATGGATTTTGGAAAATAGGAAAATGATGTAGGAAAATTGATATTTCACTGAAAACTGTTATTTTTCCGACAAACTTTGGGTTCCAAGCTTCTAAATGAGAGGCCATTTATTAAAATCCGTTCAGCCGTTTTCCCGCAATTTCCATTACCAGTTCAAATTATATTTATGTACATCTATAAAAAATTGTATTCCACTTACTCTCATAATTTTCAATATAATGAATTTCTTTTATTTCTCTTGTACGGAGGAGGGATCCGAAGGCTTACACTGCAGTCTGATGCTTATTGTGCTTACCACTTCATTCTTATGAATGATTGAGTAGCCAAACGGCCACGCTCTTGTACAAGTACAGCACGCCGCACCGTGAACTTAACCCGGGTTGTGGTATGGATGATGATTTGAGAATTAATAATGGCGAAATGAGTCCGAGGTCCAACGTCGAATGTTACCCAGCAATTCTGCTTCAATTGGTTGAGGGAAAACCACGGAAAAACCCAAACACGTAACTTGGCCCAACTAGAATTTGAACCCGAGCCCGCTCGCTTCATAGCTAGACGTGCTAACCATTACTCCACAGCGGTGGAGTATATAATTCTATTACTGCAACATTAAACGTTTTCACAATCAAATATTAAAATTGAAGGACATATACTTCAGTTGTGTGAGCACTTTTTACGTCTGTTGAGCTTTTCAATCACATATGTTTCGGGGAATGCTTCCCCATCTTCAGTCATATCAAGACTGCAACGGAAACAATTGCAATTAAAAACTACAATAGCTGTTTATCACATGTTAAAATCTGAAATTTTAAAAGAATAAAAATAAACCATGAATTATCATAAAATTACAGTGGGCCTAATATACAATACATTTTGTTGACATAAAATGTTTAAAATAAAAATAAAATATAATTAAATTCAGGCAATACAAGTTATATTGTATCTTCTACGTATGAATGTACTAAAATATTGAAAAATGTTTGAGGGGAAACTGTATTAATAATGTCTGAATTAAAAGATGTGAAAGTTTAAGATTGCGTAAAAAGAATTAAACGAGATAATATCTAGTGATGTGTATAGAACTATTATTATCTAACAAATTGAATAAGACCACTTTTACAATAATAAAAATAAAAAATGAAGAATAGACACGAGTGCATCACTTTTGTCTCTGTTAGTTCACATCATGCTACGCAGAAACACAGTTCAAATATCTGGAACCACTTCGGTGAGTCAAACATCCAAATTACACTCTTGTCTATTCTTCATTTTTATTTTTTTAAATATTTTTTATGAAGTCAAACCTTGCCAACTAAGGTAATTTACCACTTAGTTTTCATTTTAACATCTCACAGTTTTTATTATAACTAAAATCTTAAGTGCTATAAAGTGATAAATGAGTGTTATCAAGATGGATAATTATTATTTCTGTGCATAAGTATAAAACGTAATACATATAAATGCATAGAATTATTTGTTGTACCTTTCAGAAATATTAGAGTGCCATGATAAACATTCATGTTGAAATAAAGCTGACAAAATTTGTTAACATTTAATGTTATTCACTATTCTTTTAATTTTTTTTTTTCAGAAATGCCCTCAGAAGTATCTGAAGAAAGGTGAGTAAGATAAAATAAGCAACAAGAAAGTATTTTGTAGGTTTGTCTTCATTAAAAAGAATTATAGGAAAGGACACACACTAAATTAGCAGGCAGGAGAAAAGACTATCGCTTACTTTGCAAAATACGTTCTAGTGAAAGGGTAGTGTTCAATGCGTCATTGTGTTCTTTTGTATAACGTAACCTCCGATTCTAAACACGAGATGGGACTAAAATATTAATTCAGATAAGTTCTGCTACAATTCTCTTCACAAGGGGAGATTCAATGTTTTTATAATCGAATACATTTTTTCTTTGCAATAACACTACAAGGTTTATATTCATAATAACAGAACACATTTCAATTCATCAACAACTGTGATTTCCTACAACATAATTGAATCGGTCATTGCAGAAAGGGGATAAGTCATGAAAAACGCGAAAGTGAGTTAAGAGTGCCATTGCTTTCTCCAGACTTAGACACAGATTTCCATACAGAAATGGGACAAATTTGCTCATTCTCAACGCAATGCAGAGTACCATAAGCTGCGTAGTCATTGCAGAAAGGGAACAAGTCAGCGACTTACCTTCTTTCTGCACTGACCGACGACGTGACGCAACAGAGTGCAGCGGATTAACAAGTTACTCACCCATCAGTTGATCAGGGAAATGACAGATAAGCTAGAAGCAGTAAGTGACCCAGGGGAAGAAAACTGTGTTATTAGTGGTAAACGTAAACGCAATGAAATTAACTACCGCAGAAATGTAAATAAGAAAAATAAATTGAAGGCATTGGAACGTCAATTCCATTGGGAAGTCTGTAGCAGCCCGTACGACAGGAGAACTATGTGGGTAAGAAACTACTCATTGTTTGTTTAGACGCAACTTTGGGTCATCAATTTTCAACATTCACAATTTCAAAGACCATACGGCGCACTTCTATTCCTATCATGAAGGTACAGGCCACAAATCTTCAAACGAAGTGTGTTCCTTCTGAACTACGTTGAAAATAATGTCTCTTCTTCACTCAAGGAATTGTTTCTTTTCTCTGATAACTGTGGGGGCAAAATAAAAATCATACCTTGATTCGATTGTTGCTTGCACTGACCCAAATGGGGTCATTTAACAAAATCGTTCATTATATTATATTATATTATGTATTAACAGGATGACAATAATGCACTTAGTGAATCGGCTATGAGAATTAGCTACAAAATTTGCCACGAAATTGCAAAGGAATTGAAAACATTCAACGAAAGTAAATTCATCAAGCGATGTTTAATTATATTGGCAGATGAACTCTGTCCACAGCAAGTAGGGGAAGTGGAAGCCATACGCCTGTCTCGTAGAACCGTGGTGAGGAGGTTGCAGTCTGTGCGTATGGGTTATGTAAATAAGCCTAATGATTTGTGTGTGTGCATAGAGCGAAGTTTATTTCATTAAATTAATAAGAGTGTTATAAAGTCTGTACTGTACAATGGATTGATGTAATATCCTTATAAACTATTATATAGGTTATATATGTTATTTTATATGTTATTTTAATGTAACGAAGTACATATGATATTTCCATGCAGATATTCTGCGTCATCATACGATGAAAGAGTGATGGAACGGAGAAAAATTCTCTCCGGCGCCAGGATTTGAACCCGGGTTTTCAGCTCTACGTGCTGATGCTTTATCCACTAAGCCACACCGGATACAATCCCGACGCCGGTTAGAATCGTCTCAGATTAAGCTCCAACTCTTGGGTTCCCTCTAGTGGCCGCCCTCTGCACTACGTCATAGATGTCTATGAACGCAGGACCGAAGTCCACACATGTGCTGAGGTGCACTCGATATGAGTGACTAGTTGGCCGGGATCCGTATGATGACGCAGAATATCTGCATGGAAATATCATATGTACTTCGGTACATTAAAATAACATATATGATATGCGTAAATCACCTCGTGATTTAAGACGGCGCTTATTCCGTCGGATCCCGGCCAACTAGTCACTCATATCGAGTGCACCTCAGCACATGTGTGGGCTTCGGTCCTGCGTTCATAGACATCTATGACGTAGTGCAGAGGGCGGCCACTAGAGGGAACCCAAGAGTTGGAGCTAAATCTGAGACGATTCTAACCGGCGTCGGAGTTGTATCCGGTGTGGCTTAGTGGATAAAGCATCAGCACGTAGAGCTGAAAACCCGGGTTCAAATCCCGGCGCCGGAGAGAATTTTTCTCCGTTCCATCACTCTTTCATCGTATTATATAGGTACTGACAAACTGAATGACTAGAACAACCGTATTAATGCAGGGAAGGTAGCTGTAATGTGAGTCCGCCACTGCATGAGCGTTCTGCTCTCTCTTGCCTTGCGGAGCGAGAGCAGCTCTCGCTGCCTAAATGGAGCCGCTCTCAAAATTTAAAGCTTTTTGGAATCTGCATTTCGATGTTTTATTCTGCTGTGAAAAATTGAAAGAATCGTTGAAATTACTCCAAATCCAATTAATGATCTTTTGTACATACTGTAACCTTCAAATTCGTGTGTGTTAATTGGGTTTTTCAGAGCATGATGCTTTAAAACACAGTTGTCTCAGAGCCTTCCATTTTGAGTTCTTTCCGCTCTGAACTGTCAAGTCGATATTAGTTGTGTTGTTTTTTTTATTGGGTTGTTATACGACGCTGTATCAACATCTCAGGTTATTTAGCGTCTGAGTGAAATGAAGGTGATAATGCAGGTGAAATGAATCCGGGGTCCAGCACCGAAAGTTACCCAGCATTTGATCGTATTGGGTTCAGGCAAAACCCAGGACCAAACCTTAACCTTGTCACTTGCCCCGACCGGGATTCGAACCCGAGCCACCTGGTTTCGCGGCCAGACGCGCTGACCGTTACTCCACAGGTGTGGACAGTTGTGTTGTTATGGCTAGGGAAAAAGCCAGAATGATATTCTAATTAATTTCTTCTGCAATAACATAACTCAGCCACCAGCGTGGCTCAGTCGGTTAAGGCACTTGTCTGCCGGTCTGAAGTTGCGCTCGTGCGCTTGGGCTGATTATCTGGTTGGGTTTTTTCCGAGGTTTTCCGAAACCGTAGGGTGAATGCCAGGTAATCAATGGCGAATCCTCGGCTACATCTCGCCAAATACCATCTCGCTATCACCAATCTCATCGACGCTAAATAACCTCGTTGTTGATACAGCGTCGTTAAATTACTAAAAATAATAATAACGTAACTCTCGCTTGCCGATTTGCAGTCATGTTCAAATTACTGACAACAGGTGCTCATTTGTCAAATGACGTCACAGGAGTGTACGGTGAACTTTGATGAAACATGAGTTTAAGAATTTCTTGCTGAATCCCTTACTGTATCAAATTGTTGTTTGTAGCTCTGTAACTTTTATGAAGCAGGTTCCAGGCCGATTGTCACAGTATCTCCATTTTGGTGTTCTTTATTATTAGGCTATAACCCTTTCCAGCCCAATGATTGCATAAGGCTTCATGCACTTTACCTGCTCTGAGAATGCATGTAAAGTGCCAAATGACTCCGTATGTTATCATAGCCATTTTCTTAGTTATTTTTAAGATAGCTGGCACCCCTGAAATCCCGAAACAAAACACTATCGGGCAGCGTTTCTCCTTCATGTCAAAATATTTTTTTTTTTTTAATTTTCAATTTAATTTGGGCTGGAAAGGGTTAAGCGTCAACTAGGAGATGAAAAATAACTTTTTGTCTGTTCTATTTTTCAGATGAAGAATGTCTGAATTTAAAGAAAAAACTTACACAGTGCTTGAAAGACTACAAAGAGTATAAGAATCGCCACTACCAGTAGCCACTGGAAAACAAATATATGAGTGAAGCTACATTTCCTTACAGCCGAATTGTATGTCAATTTTATTCCGAACTCACTTTGTGTCAATGATGGCCATGTAAACTTGTACACGTTAACTGTAATATGTAAAGCAATAAATTTGAATCATGAATAAAACATGAAGCTTTATTCTAAGATATTGTAACTTTTTTTACAAAACAATAATGTAATTATATTCTCACAGCAATAATAATCACTTTCTACAATTTAATTCTATACACTCCAGTCAACAATGGGATTTCCACTCCACACGGTAACACAGCATTTGATATTGCACTCCACAGACGACAATGACAATTTACTTGGATTATTGAGAACAACAATGAACTGTTAATCTTAACTAATGTTCACAAAGCACTATTTACAAATCAGAACTGTCAGTTCACAGTTCGTTTGTCTTGGCTAATTCTTTTAGCTCAGTCACTTGAGTTCACAGTATCTCGAACCCCAGACCTTCAGAGACAATCCACTGAACTTCGAATTCAGGTCCCCCAACTGCGGTCCACTGCACTCAAACTCAGGACTTCAGGTTCCCACAGTTACGGACACAACTCAAGTCGAACTCCGGTCTCCAAGCTGGCTTCACTGCTACACAAGACTGGCTGGCTTACTGTCCACCGACTATAACCACAACTGGTCAAGTTTACTAGCGTCTCGTAATTTATAACCAAACCATAGCTACGAGAATGTACGATGCTAGAAAATTCCACGGATGTTCAGAGATGGCACTATCGAATTCTCTGGATCTCTCCCCTCTCTGCCGCGGTCGTTCTCTCTCCTCTCCTCTCTACGCCACAGCAGATGCCCAGATGCGCGCGCAACTTCCGCGCCGAACTACGGCCGACCTTGCCTTCTTCTGCCGGTCGTGAGATCGAATCTCACGTGGCTGTCACAATATGTTGCATTTTAAAATGATACAATTAAGAAAATTATTAAGGAAAATAAAACACAGATGTATGAATTATAAAATAGTGTTTTATTCTAATGATAGTTGTTATCAAACATCTAATCTCGGTTGCAAAACGTAAGTATTGGAGCCATTCTCAGAATATTAATTTCCTCCTAATTTTATTCTCCACGGAAAATTGTTTCCTCAGATATGAAGAGTCCACTGCAACAATGATAGATGTCACTTTCGTGTCGAAAATGAATCAAGACTGTCAATGCATAGCTTAAGACACATTCTATGTGTCTTAACACTGATAGTCATTGTCCAGTAATGATGGGAAAATACGTTAGTCTTGCTATATGACATGTTGTCAATAAAAGATATACAATGTTCATAAAATGTTATCAATAAACTGTGTTAAGATAATATAGGCCAATCTCGTGATTCGTCTTGTTTCTGGAAGCCCAAGCTAATGGTGGACATTTCTGTATTTTATATCAAACTCTTGTAAGTAACTGAAGCTTTCCCTATGTAATTGATTAATGCTGCTATTTTGAAGATTCCTGATAACGAAGTATTTGGTTAATTGTCGAGATCAGCGGGAGGTTAGTGTCTATCTATAATAGAAAAGTAGAGGATCATAATGAAAGTTATCGAAAGCTATCCTAAATAAAAACACACCTCCTGTTGTCCTCAATTTTTCCTCCCGGAATCACAAGCTTTCGCATTTGAAGATTTGTCTGTTTTCGACGGAGAGACACTGGATCTTTATCGATCACCAGGCCTACAGTAGATTGACGACCGAAGCAATGACTCGGCGACGGCAGCATCAGTTTCTCGCTGAGTAGACGGTCTCCCGATTCGCAGTGAATTTTTAACACATCCCGTGCTGAATTCTTCCACAAATTATCCCTTCTCGGTGGTGCCTTGACAAAACCAGACCTGATATCCTACATAATATTACTCATGGTTTTTTCCCGGTATGTGGACGTTCGTGGACCCACACTGACGCCAGAAATCCATTCCGTCACATTGAGGATATTCGTATCTGCATTTGACGGTCTTAAATTGGCAGGGAATGAACGCATTTTTGTGATTATGCTATGGTTTCGCTCAGGGTACACCAGATGTTTTCCGTCATGAACCCACCTCGACATACCGTGGCTCAAAAAAATATTCAACTTTCGGTCGTTATACTACATTTCATTCAAATAGCATATATATAACGACGAATTTAATGTCTGCATTTCATGTTTGTGAAGTTAATATTAGCATTATTCTTTTAAATGCATTTCAACTGTACAAGTTTTGTGATTTGTTTACAAATAGACCCTAACTTTAAGCTATGTCGATTTAGATGTCAAATAAGTATTCAACTAGTAAACAAAAATCCATGAAGTTACCATCACTCTTTCAATTTCCCTCTGATCCGTTGGTTTATACGACTGCTGCCGTAAGGTTTTTTTTTTCAGTGTGCAAGCAGTTTATCAGAGTTGACAAAATATGGGACGAAAAGATAAATAAACGAATGAAGAAGAAAGGCAAATTGCAGTCAAATGCTTTCGACAAGGTAAATCTTTCAAGGAAATAGGTGAGATACTAAACAGATCTAGAGATACAGTTACCATCATTATACAGGGACATCACTTTATTTTTACTAACATTTTTAACATTAACCTGGCTATACTCGGAAACACTGTTACCCCCTTCCATTACAGGAGTTAGGAGTTGCTAGTGCAATATGCAAACAAATCATTTTACTAGCTATAGGAGGAGAGAAAAGTAGTGTATCCATTTATGTTACAGGGAAATATAGTATTACGATTTTCAGTTTGGTCATTACTTTACAGTATTTTATCAAAAGACAATAGAATAGTAACAATTTTTTTTTTACAAACTCAAGTCTTCAGGCGGTTATATTCATTATGTAATGTCTACTTTATTCAGCATATTACTAACCTAATTTATTCCTGAGAATTTTGTGAGCACTTCCGTAAGAAACCCCAATTTCTACAGCTAACTTCTTGACTGACTTATTACGACCTCGCTGCATCCTCTCTCTAGCATCTTCTACAGCATCTTCTGTCACCTTTGTTGGCCATCTTACACTTTTCTTCCTTTCTGTACACTCTGTTGCTCTAAATTGATCTACCAGATTAATGACATTTCTACGAAAATATCCCGTAATGATATAATCAGGAAATTGTGAAAAAAAAACTGTTCTTCACATTCGGTTATATTGTAATTCCAGTTTCCGTCATCATCCTTCATACCTACAAACAATGCTGTTAAGTACCGTATCATATTATAGGGTGCAGTACTTTCGGTAAATCTAATCTTCACTTGTGCTCAGTCACACAGATAAATTCCGTTATTCTACATACCATACTTCCGTGAAAATAAACTTCAATAATATAAGCTCTTTCTTCTATAGAAAACGCAACATATTTCTGAAACACACTGTACTCTGTACTGTTTATTTCACTGCTAGCAACAGCAGCTGTAAGTTCGTGTGACTGACGTTAGCAAGGACATTAGTGAAAGGGGTGGGAGTCAAGTACATTTAGAAACGCAGGTACAATAAAAATTGAAGTAAAAATAAAATGATGTCCCTGTATTATACAGGTTCAATCAAAGGAAAAGTACAAAAAAGGCACAATGTGATCGTCCTTCTGTATTAAGTCAGTCAGAGAAACGCTAGATAATTAGAAAGGTAAAGAAAAACACAAAATTGAGTGCTCCGAAGATTAGAACTGAAGTGGAGAATGTAACTAGAAAGTGTGTTAATGCACAAACAATATGAAATGTGCTCTACGAAGCTGGATACCATAGCCGCACAGCACGAAGAAAACCGTACATCAACAAGACAAACAGAAGGAAGAAACTTAACTACGCTAAAGAACATGTCAATGATAGCTATGATTTTTGGAGGAAGGTTGTTTTCACAGATGAAAGCAAGTTCACCATTTTCAAGTCAGATGGAAAGATAAAAGTGTGGCGGCAAAAGAATTGTGAACTAGATGAAAAAAAAAAAAAATCTAGCATCAACAATTAAACACGGGGAAGGACCAGTACTAGTATGGGGCTGCAAGAGTGCTAATGGTATGGACGACTTGTATTTTATATATGATATAATGGACCACAATCTTTACATAAAAATTTTGATGTCTCATCTCGCCAACAGTGTGAACAATATGGGCCTTAGTGGTGACTATATTCACCCCAAACATACAAGATTGTGGTTGTTGTACAACACCTCCTGCTGGATGGTAACTCCACCACAATCGTCGGATATCAATCCGATAGAAAATCTATGGCATGATTTAGAAGCAGGAATATGAAATCACAACATCTCAAGCAAATACGACCTAAAGGAAGCATTGTTGGAATAATGGGAGAAAATCACTAGAGAGAAAACAGAACAGCTTGTCAAATCAATCCCAAGAAGAATACTAGAAATTATCAAGGGGAAGAGGACCCATTGATAAAGGACAATGAATGAATTTTATTTTTGTAGTTGAATACTTATTTGAGGTGAAATGACACACATTTTACTTTGTTTTCATATATTATTGTTTTGAAAAGAGATAAAGTTATATAGGCTATGTTTTGTGTTTATTTGGCCTTTGTGGTAAACAATAAATTTGTATACAAGTGTCACGATACGGTTTCATTTTCTGCTAGTTTTGCATTACTGCACTTGAAAATAGTATATAGGTGAACACTTTGAGCCACTGTACGTCCGTCAGATTCTTTCGCATGTCATACCAACCACAGTCCGAGGATGTGAATATCCAGGAACTATGATGCCTGTGTCACCGACAAATTTTGAGTGCACGGATTTGTTTTACAAGCAAAATAAGTCGTCTGTAGTGGAACTTTCATCCCTCGCTATACTTAAATTTAACTGAAATGAAATAATGAAAACATTCGAGTGAAATGAAGAGAGTTTGTTGACTAGAAAAATAAGATATATTAAGCATGCGCCCAAGACATTGGGTGGAACCACTTCTATGTTGAGCATTTGTACTATTACGTCGTCACCTGGAGTCACGCTGCTTTATTCGAGAAGGCATGTTGGACTTCTAACAAAACAGTTGAAGGTTAACTGCACACTGCCGCCGAACCGGAGAAGAAGTTAGGCCTACTGCAGTTTCAATCATGTCGTTACAACTGTAAACAAATTGAACCAAGGTTCACAACGTCCCCAACATATGGGCATGACGTTTGTCTGTGACGTCGCTACTAGGAGAAATTTGTTCTCTCTCTCTCTCTCTCTACATTCTTCATTCAAAAACTATTTCACCATGTGGTAATGTAGAATTCCTGAACGGAAATATCATATGTACTTCGGTACTTCATAATAATGCTTACTTTTTAGTTTTACCGGCCAGAGACAATTTTCATAATTTTTTCTTTATTTTACTTTTCCTGTTTTTCTTTTCCTTAAACTAATATGTACACAACACCAATGTCCGAGGTGGGAAATTTTCGGCCCAAGTGATAGACACATTTCGCTCTTCAGCCGCTGGAAACACCTTGGCCTGCAATTTTACTAAGAGGTAGCGCTGTTAGTGGCAGGTTTAGGTAAAGTTTGATGAACAGATGTATTAGTCTAAATTAGAAGCTCTGGCTGTGATAAATTTCATCAGTATTTTGAAATGTACTCTCGTTAGGATTATTTTTTTCTTAAATGTAATCTTGTGTTGTGAGATGTAGTGTTCAAATTAATGTTCTAATTTTCAGTCGTTAATATGATGTTCTTCTTGATAAATATATTAGAAATATAAATATATCGTTAGAATTATGTTCATTTTCATTAGTAAATATTTTCTCGCTAGTACTACATTGTTCTTCGATAATTTATTCTCGTTAGTATTTTGCTGTTCTTCATAAATATACTCTCCTTAGTATTATCGTTTTGTTCATATATATATATATATATATATATATATATATATATATATATATATATACTTTCGTCAGAATTATGATGCTCCTCATTAGCATTTGAAATGTGCTCTCGATAGTATTATATCGTTTTTCATAAATATATTCACGTTAGTATTATGTTGTTCTCCATAAATATACTCTGGTTAGTATTGTGTTGTTCCCCATAAATACACTCTCGTTAACATTGTGTTGTTCCTAATTAAAATGTTGAAATTTATTCTCATCAGCATTATGTTGTTCTTCATTAATATTCTGAAATATATTGATGTTAATATTATATTGTTCTTCATTACTATGTTGAAATATATTCCCATTAGCATTACGTTGTTCTTCATTAATGTTTTTAAATATATTCTCATTATCATTATGTAGTTTTTCATTAATTTTTTTAATTATATTGTCATTAGCATTATGTTGTTCTTCATTAATACTCGTACCTACTTTAAAATATATTCTCATTAGCATTATGTTGTTCTTCATTAATATTCTGAAATATATTGATGTTAATATTATATTGTTCTTCATTACTATGTTGAAATATATTCCCATTAGCATTACGTTGTTCTTCATTAATATTTTTAAATATATTCTCATTATCATTATGTAGTTTTTCATTAATGTTTTGAATTATATTGTCATTAGCATTATGTTCTTCTTCATTAATACTCGTACCTACTTTGAAATATATTCTCATTAACATTATGTTGTTCTTCATTAATATATTGAAATATATTCTCATTAACATTATGTTTTTCTTCATTAACGTTTTAAATATATTCTCATTATCATTATGTATTTTTTCATTAATGTTTTGAATTATATTGTCATTAGCATTATGTTGTTCTTCATTAATACTCGTATCTACTTTGAAATATATTCTCATTAACATTATGTTGTTCTTCATTAATATTTTGAAATATATTCTCATTATCATTATGTAGTTTTTCATTAATGTTTTGAATTATATTATCATTAGCATTATGTTGTTCTTCATTAATACTCGTACCTACTTTGAAATATATTCTCATTATCATTATGTAGTTTTTCATTAATGTTTTGAATTATATTATCATTAGCATTATGTTGTTCTTCATTAATACTCGTACCTACTTTGAAATATATTCTCATTATCATTATGTAGTTTTTCATTAATGTTTTGAATTATATTATCATTAGCATTATGTTGTTCTTCATTAATACTCGTACCTACTTTGAAATATATTCTCATTATCATTATGTTGTTCCTCATTAATGTTTTGAATTATATTATCATTAGCATTATGTTGTTCTTCATTAATACTCGTACCTACTTTGAAATATATTCTCATTATCATTATGTTGTTCCTCATTAATGTTTTGAATTATATTATCATTAGCATTATGTTGTTCTTCATTAATACTCGTACCTACTTTGAAATATATTCTCATTATCATTATGTAGTTTTTCATTAATGTTTTGAATTATATTATCATTAGCATTACGTTGTTCATCAATACTCATATTTTGAAATATATTCTCATTAGCATTATGTTGTTCTTTATTAATATTTCGAAATACACCTGACATATGCTTTTAGGAATGAAAAAGTACAAATTATACAAAACAATAATACTGTATTACAAAATACTGTTTTCCCAACAAATCGTGGAAATAGATGTAGAGGGTTTTGACTCTAGATGATTCAATTGTTCATATGCATCTGAAGTCTGACTAATGTAATATGTAGCTAATCGGCGATGTCTGCAATGGAGGGGAAAAGGAACTGGCCACCCTACCCCATTATCTCCTGACTTAATTGGTTCATGAGTGATGCCATATTGGTGTCACTTGAGATAAAACTGGACTTCGGATAGTTGACTAAACAACAATTTCTAAAATATTTTGCTGTTTTGGGACATATGTATATTTTTACATTGATATAAAGCCTATTTTAGGCAGCTAAAGTAAGATTTTAGAATTTCAGAATCCGAAATATAGTCTACTCGTTAGACGTTATGCTGAGTTTTCTATTATAATTAGTACATCAATAATAGGTAATAATGTCGTTTCTTATATTTGCTGGGCAAAAAAAAAAATCCCAATTTCAGTCATATTAATTTCTTACTCGTGTTTGAATTGTATCAAACTTATATTAGGGTACAATATTGTACTTACTGATCTCTTTTGACATTACTACAAAGCTGTAATTTTTGCCTAGTTACGTAATACGCTTCCACAGTGACGCTGTTCGTATAACTTATATAGGCCTATATGTCCAGAATAATTTTCAAATTTATAAAAGAATATTAAAATCTGAAATTGTACATAAGTTTGCTGCACATATTAAACTGCTTAAAGATAACCATGACAACTCGCACTTAGAAGTTAATGTGAAAGTCTTGAGGGAAATGAACCTCATTATAAGTTGTAACATTAAGTTCTTCATGCTGAGTTTAATATTACAATTAGTACCTGCATCAATTTTATATCGTTATAGGAAGTAATGCAGTTTCTTCTATTTCCTTGGTGAAAGAAAATGCAACTTGCATTGACATTAGATTCTCAATCATGCATGAATGGTATCAGACGTGCATTAGTGTACAATTTCAAAGCTACTGAACACAGGTAGCGTTATTACATAGACGTGATTATTATGCAGTTAGTTACGTAACAGGCAAGGTAGAACAGAGTAATGTGTCGATATATTGAATACAATGATTTCACAATGAATTCAATTCAAGTAGAAAATATAGAAATAAATTATTTCCCAACATAGTATTTACGTACACGTGTAATGATTTAGCGAAGAGCGTTTGCAAGCCTTACTCGTATAAAAGCTGGCTCGTCGAGCCCTGCAGAGCATTCACGATGACATCTCCCCTTGTGGTCGCTTTCACGTGCCTAGGAGTGCTTGGGTTCTCAGGTGAGCAAGTGTTAACCTTTTCTTACATATAGATATCATATGGCAATAATTAACTTTATAGCATTTATATATACTTGTGTGTTACATATGAAGGTAAATTTTGCTGGATACCTTCTATTTCAATACATTTTCATGAATATAGTTTTGTTTCAAATGTTGCTACTCCCGTAACTTGGTCACTGAATTGGTCCTAATACAGCTATTTGTTTCAACATGGATTGCTTGTAAATTTAATTTGGGTTAAGATAACAACGTCAGTATTGTGCGAAGCGAGCTGATAGAGTTGTAATGTTGTAAAATATTATCAATTTTATGGAAATATTTTGACGTAGAATAGGCTGTGTCTTTCTTCGCATTCGGTAGCTATAGAGAGATAATTGAGTGAGAATATCACGAAATCAGACAAAATCAGAAACTACTGCTTCAAGAAAACTATTAGACATCCGACTAAACCAGCCGTGGCGAAAATGTAACTCACGAGCACATTGTGGCTCGCAATGATAGCTGTGAATGTCTCTTGCTCTCCCAACACCCACCCTCTCACTCACTGGAGTCAAACTCCGTTCCATTAGTATTTGTCTCTGACCTGCGAATGGCATATCGTCGCAATGTCTGTCTCGAAACCATGTAGGCCTACCTCTACAAAAACGAAAGTTTCACGTAGGAAGGGAGGACGCATTTTTTGCTGCCTATATGGTGAGAATATTAAATGTATGATTTGTTCACAAGTGTTACGAGGAAAACGGTTGTGTAACATAAAAAGGCATTATACTACATGTTACTCATCAAATATTAAAAGGTTAAGTGTTATTGTTATTATTATTATTATTATTATTATTATTATTGTTATTATTATTTCGATCCTTTTTCAGCAGACGTACGAATAATGCGGTTAGGTCTCTTCAATTTAAACTCACAGATTTACAATGTGATGTTAAATGAAAGCTAGATGTAAGGACTTGACAAATGTTGAACTTTTCAAATCTTTGCCAAAAAATAAATATCCGAAGCTTCGTTCTTTCGCTTGCTCTGTTAAAGCCATATTCGCATCAACTTACATTTGTGAAAAATTATTTTCAACAATGAAAATAGTAAAAACCAAATTTAGATCACGACTGACAGACAAATACCTTCGTGATCAACTACGACTGCCAGTAAGTGACATCATTCCTGATTTTGAAACTCTGTCGCAGAGACATTGTGAAGACAGTTAATTTTAATTTGTGATAATGTGTCCTATGTTTTCTTGTTCATTTCTTTCTCCGTTACACTTACTAAACATTACTTTGTAGCCCCTACTGTATAAAATTATATTTAAGTGCTTGACGTAAGGGAAATGAAAATCCGTTAATAAGTCAGACAGTTGCTTCACTTCCCCTTCGGGTGTCCGCCTCCCTCCATAGGTGCTATGCACGTTGCAGGTTACACAGTGGCTCGGCGCACGATTACATTTTCGCCACGGCTGAAATAAACCGAATTAAACTTTAGAGCCGTAGTCGGCAAAGATTACGTGATATAAAATGCAGCCCGCAATACTCAGTAAAGGGACAGTAGGAGGGAGACGACACCCAAACTTCTTAGCACTGAATGGAAGGAGGGGGATCATGCCTTACCCTCCGCCTGTTTGTGTATTAAGAGGTTGATTCGCGAATCTCGAAATGCCGACCACTGCTCGCCAAGTCCAACCGTAACTCGTGGCATTTGGGTACCCGGACCTCCCCGACTTGAGGGGAAAGGACTTGCCAGCTGTCCGTCCCTTAATATGACATGCACATCAGTTTATTTTCAGTGGGGGCGGCCTTGTGAGTCATTGTAATTTCCACATTTCTACATTAGTAAGAACGTACCTACCTGAACAGATTCCATGTCTCACAACGCAATAAATCACCAATAATTGGCTCTTTTTCAGTCACATAGCAAGCCACTCTGTCTGTGACTGAACAGAAGTAAGAAGTGTTAGAAAGAACTCATCTATACTAATAATAAATCTGTAGCCGAAATTTTTCTGGTAATTTTCGATTTTCCAAAAATAATTGGTCCTAACATATATAATTAACTACCCTGAAACCGAAAATAGCTTTTTTGAAATTTTTGTTTGTATGTCTGTATGTTTGTTACCTTTTCAGTGGGGGCGGCCTTGTGAGTCATTGTAATTTCCACATTTCTACATTAGTAAGAACGTACCTACCTGAACAGATTCCATGTCTCACAACGCAATAAATCACCAATAATTGGCTCTTTTTCAGTCACATAGCAAGCCACTCTGTCTGTGACTGAACAGAAGTAAGAAGTGTTAGAAAGAACTCATCTATACTAATAATAAATCTGTAGCCGAAATTTTTCTGGTAATTTTCGATTTTCCAAAAATAATTGGTCCTAACATATATAATTAACTACCCTGAAACCGAAAATAGCTTTTTTGAAATTTTTGTTTGTATGTCTGTCTGTATGTTTGTTACCTTTTCACGCGATAGTGGCTGAACTGATTTATATGAAAATTGGAATATAAATTAAGTTTGTTGTAACTTAGATTTTAGGCTATATGGCATTCAAAATACATTATTTAAAAGGGGGGTTATAATGGGCCTGAATTAAATAAATCGAAATATGTCGCTTATTATTGATTTTTGTGAAAAATGTTACATAACAAACGTTTCTTTAAAAACGATTTCCGAAAAGTTTTATTCTTTACAAAATTTTGATAGAACTGATATTTAATGAGATAAATTAGTCTTAAAATCAAAATAACGTCATCCAAGACGGTGCAATGAATTAAGAACAAATGACTTCGTCTATAAGGGGCCTTGGACAACAACAATAGAAACAGGGGCCTTGGACATCAACAATCGAAAGCTATTAAACATAGCCTGCAGAGAATGTTTCTGTGTTTGTATGAAGTAATATCAGAAGCTAAATTAACCGATTTGTATAATTAATTATTATTTCACCATTGGAAAGTGTAGTTTCTCTAGATGGACATAATGCTATAATGTTATTATAGTAACGTCTGAGTAAATCGAGGACAGGTAAGATTAAAATAGCTTCTTATGCACAGAAAATTTGATAGGCTATTTTGTACATTCGTTTTCTGTATTTCTTAAAATAATATTTATGTACACTCATTTTAATCTCAGAGAATTAACGAACAACGAGAGTGTATTGATTTAGTATGCAGTAATAGTACGTTAGCTTAGCAATCCATTATTTTATAATTCAAATTTTAACTATGCCCAATTGAATCGTGTTAAAATACATAAAATATATATATATATATATATATATATATGCAATGAATGCAATGCAAAAAAAATGGGTAATGAGCGAAGCAGATTATCTTGCGCCGTTGTAAAAGTTGTTCCCTGGATCTAACGTCCTATTTTAATTATGTAATTACTTTATATTTATTTCTAACAGGTGCAGCGGAGCGCACGGGTACGGCTATTTGTTCATAAATATAGCTTGCCGCCAATAAAACAGTAAAAGCTATTCCTCACAATATTCTCCAAATGTTAAAGAACATGAATTCATATTCATCTATATGCCTAACTAATCAAGTCGAAATTTAATTTTCGTCCACCTAGATTGGGAAATTTGCACACTGTGCGCCGGTCCAAATTACATACCGTGCTAAGATTTGATTTATAGACAAATATTACAAAAATAATTGTAAACATAGAGTGTTATACATTTTGATTACATAACTTTTAACACTGTATCACTTCGGAATATGTATAAGAACTTTCTTGTGTTAAATTTTAACGTACCTTGTTAACATGTTTCGACCTATTTTCGGTCATCTTCGGAACTAGAAATTAAACTACAACATCGCATACAGAACAAATAACACTCTAGAAAAACATCACAACACACAAACAACACAAACAAACAAATACAACCACGCAGGCGTATACAAACTCAAATGTAACACCTGCAACAACTTCTACACAGGAGAGACAGGCGGATTAATTCAAACACGTTACAAAGAACACATCACAGCCATAACAAAATTACAAAACACCTCCACATATGCAAAACACATTACATATGCCAACCACACCTACAGAGACATCAACACAGACATGGAAATACTGCACATCCAACCAAAAAGCCAGAAACTCAACACACTAGAACAAATGAAATATACAGATACACGAAAACACACCCCAACGATATTCTCAGCACACAACTCAATTTCAAAACACATACACTCTTTGACTCTACACTACGAACTCACCCACACAGGAAACAAGAGGCGCCAAGACCAACAACGACCAGTTCCGAAGATGACCGAAAATAGGTCGAAACTTGTTAACACAAGAAAGTTCTTATCATACATATTCCGATTGAGTGTTAGTTGGAAGACCCGAGAGGAAAAGACCTTTGGGGAGACCAAGGCGTAGAAGGGAGAAAAGTATAGAAATAGATTTGAGAGCGGTGGGATATGATGGTAGGAACTGGATTAATCTTGCTCAAGATAGTGACCGATGGCGGGCTTGTAAGTATACGAATAACTATGGTGAAAGTTATCTTAATCTTCCTCAATACTTGAACAAGCAAAACACCCTTTTCGTACAAATAATGACTACACAGCACTCAGTCTCAACAGGGTGTACGGTTTTAAGGATTGTGAATAATAAACTTCTTTTGTTCTCACCTTAAATGTAACAGCAAAATAACTTGCAGGCAGGAAGCAACCTCAACTGTTTTTCTATTCTTATCTAAGACAGGGGTGACTAAACTTTCAAATACAAAAATTCAAATCGGTCCAAATTACACTGTGGTCCAAGTTACATGGACTTCCCCTACATCAATTTCAGATCTGTATACAGGTAATAATGCCATTTCTTGTATTTCCTGTGTAAAAGAAAATCCCATTTTCATTCACATTAACTTCTTACTCATGTTTTAATGATATCAGACATGCATTAGCGTAATTTTACGAACGAATTGAACACACGTGGCGTTATTATATAGGTGTAATTTATATTCTGTTAATTGCAAAGCATCCTTCTACATTGTCGCTGCTTGCGAGGTGGAACAGATATGGAATACATTTACACATTAAATTCAATTTCGACACAAAATTTATAAATTAATTATTACGCAATGTATGTATTTACACACATGTGATACAAGGAATGTATTTTGAAAGCCCAACTCGTATAAAAGCTTGCTCGTTGAGTCTCACTCAACATTCACGATGAAGTCTCTTTTCGTGATCGCAGTTGTGTGCCTAGGAGTGCTGGGGTTCTCAGGTGAGTACCAAGTGTGAAGGGAACACCATCAATACACAGAATAAATATTTATATTCTCATTGTTAGGCCTACTAACATTAATATTATCATCATCATCATCATTATTATTATTATTATTATTATTACTATTACAACTGCTAATATATTATTATTACTATATACATTTTTCTTCATCAGTACTGTCCACAGCTGAGGTCTCCATTGCAAAGCACTTACGGTCAAAAGACCCGTGCATGGATTAAGACCGGAATATAATTGTGGAATAAATTTTGTAGCTTCAGCAGCGTTTCCTCTTCTACTAACAAAGCCCTATCAGCAGTAAATCTTACATTTTATTCTTATTTCTCCTATCATCATCCCCCTCATGTCCTGAAAACAGTTCTTCACTAAATCCTCGAAGTATATTTTGAACAGTGTAGGTTATAAACACCATCCTTGTTGAACTCCTCTCCCTATTCCACTTCCCTATGACTTTGAATCATATAAAAGATTATTTAAGTGTCAGCTCTGTTTCGAACCCACCGTGATTTTCTTCAGGATCGCCATAAGTTCATAGGAGTACATTTATTTAATGTCTGATAACTAGACATCGGATTTTAGGCACTAAAAATTGCAGTTTTAGGCGCCTAAAATAAGCTCAAAATTTGTAAAATTAGGCTCTATTTTAATGAAAATAGGCATTTTAGGCACATCAAGGTATCATACTTATTTCTTCCACTGAAAGTTTTAGTTATACACTAAAATAAGCACAAAAAAGTATGTTTAAACATTAAAAAAGAATACTATATTATATTTATAAACAGAGCTGCACAAATTTAATATATTGAAACTAATGAAATAATGATTATTGATATCAAGATTAATCATTTTAAGTTATTGAAATTCAGTTCCATGCTCAGACTTTATTATAATTATCTGCACAGTACACCACCAGAATTTTTTCTAAATTCTCCACAGTTAACCTTTGCCTTTTGTCACTGAGAATCATTTTGAAAGCAGAAAAACTTATTTCAACCGAAACTGATGTGAGAGGCGCAAATTTTAAATTAGGTACAATAGAAACATCAATACTTACTGGAACATTTACACTTTCCCCCGATATCACTCTTGATACTTTTTCCAACAATGAAAATCCTACATTCTTATTTAATACGTTGTCCCACTTATTTTTAACTTTTTTCCCAGTTTCGCCCAAAGCAGAATGTATGTTCACTTGAGCTTCCTTTACTATTGCTATTTGGCTACAAAGAGATTGTTTTTCACGTTCTAATTGTTCAACGCTTGCAGGTATGAAAGAAAAGTTTGATGTTATGTAGGCAATATCGTTTTTCACTCGTGAGTCATTCAGACAATCTTTCACTGCTTTCACACACGCTGCACTATCAGTTTCAGGTAATTTATCAATAACTGTGACCACTTCTTTAAAATACTTAGAATAATACACCACTGACTGAATCCAGGTTCCCCATCGTGTAACAACCGGCTGAGGTGGGAGTGGGATATCTGGAAAGTTCTCTCTGAATATTGAAATCCTGGATGGGGCTTTACAAAAACATTTTTTTTTGTGTTAGAAATAAACGAATTGACAAGAGGAAATTCATTCCGGATTGTTTCAGAAACCCTGTGAAGGCCATGTGCTAGACAGGTTACATGCGTGAGGTTAGGATAAAATGTTTTAAGAAGTGGAGCTGCAGCAACCATGTATGAGGCAGCATCAGTACAAAACAACAGAACTTTAGAATCGTCTATATTACCTGAGTATAAAGACTGTAGGCCTTTATTTACAAAATAAGCAATGGCTTGGCTATTCACTTTCGAAAGTTCCTTAACACATACGAGGTGTGGAATCGAAGGTCCATCAGGACTAAGTTTTCCTACTACCATATTTGCTATATACCTATTCATAGGATCTGAGGTTTCATCCACAGAGACCCATATGTGAGAATCACCTATATCCTCCCGAATGGAAGCTAAAGTTTCATTGTATATTCTGACTAAGTAATTTTTTCTTAGGGTCGACTCAGATGGGATATTTTGTTTGCAGTATTTTTGTAAAAACTGTCTTAAAACCGGATTTTCAATTGCATTCCAGGGAATGTTAGCAGCAACAAACGCTCTGGTTAAATCAGCATAGAAATTGCTGCTGAGATTGGATGAAGTAGTTGATTTTTCTGCTGAGCTTTAGCCTTATGAGCCGCTCCTTGCACATGCTGCTTTAGGTGGCACTTCTTTTCTTGCGAAATCTAAAAATGTAAAGTAAACTGAATTAAAATAAAATCCTAATTGTTGTATTGCCGTATTTCTATCACAAAGTTAGTGGGTTCGAACAATCAAAATTTTAATGACCTGCAAATACTTTAACTATCGGAATTTAAAAGGTTAAAGTGTAGTGGTCTTAAAAAGAATTATACCTCAGGATAGCTCAGTCAATGTATAAATATTATAGGCCTACTCATTAAAATTAATAGAATTTATATATTTCAACTATTGTTACATACCTGTTTGCTACAAATCTTGCAGAATATTATTTTTCCATCATAAGTGAATTCTGAATATTCTGTTAGCCATTGCCGGATCAATGTAGATTTTGCACTTATATTTTTCGGCATTATCGCGTTAAACTTCACAGGAAAACGTCCTACCGCTCAAAACTTCTCAACACAAATAAGGTGAGGGAAAGAGCAACTGTTAACGAGCATTCAAATGAACCGTTGTTATTGAGATTCAATTGGACAAAAATGCAAAGTTCCACTTATTGTTGCATTTCCTGGTAGTGTTAACACTAGGAGGGCCATTCTTTTAAATATTTTGTAACGGTTTACCCTACTAATTCGCAGTTTTACGACTTTTCATAAATATTTCAAAAACACTCTTTCTCCAAAAATTGTGATTTTATGACACTCTGAAGGGCAGTACAGCTAATCGGTTTCAGACCGAAAACAGTCATTTTTATAGTATAGTATATCTCTGAATCGGTAGCAGCACATGTTGTGATTGTTGCCTGCTTCAAAACTAAGGTTGGTTCTTTGTCGGCATTTATGCCTCCAAACATGTTAAATTCGGTGAAATCTATTGCGAGTGTCGTGAGATTCAAAACATTTTGTTTCCTTTATCAATGGTTTCATGGCCGGTGTGACGCAAACTTTCCACTTTTTAAATGCCTTAAATTTCGCAGTGAATGCGTGTATAAATTATAAAAAGTAAGAGTAAAATGCGAAACTTTACAGTGAGTTAGGCATTTTTAGGCGAATATTAACAAATTAGGCTCTAATAACCGTTTTAGGGCATTTTAGGGCACTATAAAACTCTTTGAATACCTTTCAATTTCCATGAAACACAAATATTAATAATTATTTTTACTTTTCTCCTAAAGAAACAAAATAGGCATTTGCCCTAGAATCCGATGTCTGCTGATAACTTACCATTCCTTAGTCACGGATGTATGGAAAGTAGGTATAGTTACTTAGTAATAATTTAAAACGCCGTTATTTTTGTTCTGCAACTAGGGTACAAGTAACCACTTACATATATGAATGTTTATGAAATAACATTTCCTAAAAAAAAAAACAAAACGATCAAAATATGCCAACACGGAAATTTAAATCTCCTGAAAAAAAATTACAAACACAAATGTCTACGAACATTCATGTCGCGAAGTTGACAAATATACATTAGACGATCTATTTCTTCATTGCAGGACATTCCTCGTCCCTTGATGTGGATCTGGACGGACTCAAAGAAGTTTTTCTGTCTTCTGATGTCGGACTCGAACCCTTCACCGCTGCTCATTTGTCACGAGTACGGCGTAACGATGAAGACATTGAAGAAAAGGTACATTATCTACTCTTCTATGACACCAGATTAGAGTACTTTCTTAGCCTGGTAGTGCTATCGTAGCGGAATATGTTTGCAGTAAGATATTAGTTCCATTCAGGGGTTGATCGTGCGTGACAAAACCTGAAAAACTAGCATAGCTTAAGGCTGTGTTGCCAGACTGTACCCATAGAAACATCTTAGCTTTGGTATGGTGAGGAGTCTAAGCAACAATGCGAGCAACAAGTATAACGGTATATGCAACACTGCCATATTTAAGGTACTCAGCGTAACTTCTGCTGGGAATGTCCTCAGAATGTCTCACAATGTTCATTCACATCGGATTCACTTCTTTTTGAAAATACGTCTGTTGGAACTTTTATCTTGTTCCAACATGCCGAACACCTGGTTCAAATCTGAACCTTCCACTTCGGATCTGATCGCAAGCAACGTGCATTTATTAACAGTTTGTTTGTATTTACGTTTTCCAGTCATGCTGCGGAGATTTCAACAGAGATATGGCGAAGAAAAAAGCTAAACTTCGGAGGGAATGTTACAATTCTATGAAAAATAGTAAGTTTTATATTATTGGTCCGTGAATATTTATTTTATGAATATCCAAATAAATAAAGAAATAATATTAACCAATTATTTCAGGAAAATTTGATTGCGATAAATCGAAAGAAGGACTTCAAGCTCAATATGTAAGTATTCTTTTTGTTATAACTCCTATTACAGTTAAGCATCGGATAATATTATCGAATCTGGATAATTATGATATTTCCATTGAGATTAATTAGGCTACAATAAATATATCATCTCCTTAACTTATTTATTTATTTATTTATTTATTTATTTATTTATTTATTTATTTATTTATTTATTTATTTATTTATTTATTTATTTATTTATTTATTTATTTAACCTGACAGAGATAAGGCCATCAGGCCTTCTCTTCCCCTCTACCATGGGATTGTAACTACAATATTAAGAATACAATTACAATTACAATTAATATTGAATATACAAATAAAATAAAAATCAAAGTACTAAGAGATTAACAGTCTAATAAGAGCTAGGCAGTTCATTGAAAAAATTAAGAAGAAAGAATTTTTTTTTATTAACTAAGTAAAAATTAAACCTACTCTACGCAGTAACAAAATGCTTAATAAGTTTGCTTTTGAACGCTACTAAATTCCGACAGTCTCTGATGTCACTGGGCAGGGTATTCCACAAGCGCGAGAGCGAGATTGTGTATGATGATGAATACGATGATGTCTTATGTGTTGGTATGGCTAGTATGCGGCTATTTTGCGTGCGTGAGAAGAGATTATGATATGATGACAGGTAACTGAAACGGGAGGCAAGGTAGGTAGGTGTAGAGGTGTGAAGGACTTGGAAAAGGAGAACAAGAGAATGAAAATTTCTACGTTCGTTAAGCCGTAGCCAGTTTAGAGTTTGGAAGGATGGGGTAATGTGGTCAGCGCGACGGACATCGCAGACGAAGCGAACACAAGAATTATGAACACGTTGTAATCTTTGCGACTGGTTGACATTGAGGTCGGTCAGTAGAGAAACACAATAATCGAAGTGGGGCAGTACTAGTGTTTCCACTAGTATTTTCTTGAGTAATAGCGGGAGGAATTTTCGAATGCTGTTTAAGGGATGTAGTATGAAAAGCATTTTCTTGATAATATGGGTTTTGGTAATTCCAGTTTAAATCCGTGTCAAATTCAACTCCAAGGTTTTAAACACAGGAAGCAGAAGGGATTATTGTGTCGTTTAACTTGACTGGAAGAGCAGTTTCAGATAATAACTAGAATATAATTAATCGCTATTATAATTATCAATAATGCAATTAGTACATTAACACTACTTTCCTTTTTTAAATTTATACGAAAGGAAAACAAATCATAGGACATTGTGCATATGATAAAAAAAATGATAGGCCTACAAGAAATGATAAACACATGACAATGATATGATATATGATATATGATATGGTATGATATATTATATATGATATGGTATGATATATGATATATGATATGGTATGATATATGATATATGATATGGTATGATATATTATATATGATATGGTATGATATATTATATATGATATGGTATGATATATTATATATGATATGGCATGATATATGATATATGATATGGTATGATATATTATATATGATGTGGTATGATATATTATATATGATATGGTATGATATATTATATATGATATGGTATGATATATTATATATGATATGGTATGATATATTATATATGATATGGTATGATATATGATATATGATATGGTATGATATATTATATATGATATGGTATGATATATTATATATGATATGGTATGATATATGATATATGATATGGTATGATATATTATATATGATATGGTATGATATATTATATATGATATGGTATGATATATGATATATGATATGGTATGATATATGATATATGATATGTGATATGATATGATATAAGATACAATATATGATACGATACGATACGACACGATATGATATGATATGATATGATATGATATGATATGATATGATATGATATGATATGATATGATATGATATGATATGATATGATATATGATATGATATGATATATGATATGATATGATATATGATATATGATATGATATGATATGATATGATATGATTTTGTATTTAAATTTATTCCACCTGCTCACATCGGTAGTAATAGCCCTTCACATTTCTGTAAACAATAAACTATCTCTTTAACATAAACATATACATAATATAGTTATACATAATGATGCCTATAGGTATATAATTAGTATAATTATTGTTACATAACGCTTACATGATCATCTACTACATATTAGTTATTAATTGATTTCAAAAAGGCATATGACTCCGTTAAGAGAGCAATAATAATATAACGTAATATTCTTATTGAATTAGATATTTCCCAAGAAAGTAGTTCGATTAATTAAAATATGTCTCAGTGAAACTTAAACAGCGTCCGTATAGGCCTGCTTCTGCCTGCTTCTTTTCAATTCACTGTGGGCTAAAGCAAGCACATGCACTATCACCTTTACTTTTTAACTTCGCTCTAGAATATGTCATCAGGAAAGTTCTGGATAACCGACAGGGTTTGGAATTTAACGGGTTACATCAGCTTCTTGTCTATGCGGATGACGTGAATATGTTAGGAGAAAATCCACAAACGATTAGGGAAAACGCGGAAATTCTAGTTGAAGCAAGTAAAGCGATTGGGTTGGAAGTAAATCCAGAAAAGTCAAAGTATATGATTATGTCTCGTGACCAGAATATAGTACGAAATGGAAGTATAAAAATTGGAGATTTATCCTTCGAAGAGGTGGAAAAATTCAAATATCTTGGAGCAACAGTAACAAACATAAATGATACTTGGGAGGAAATTAAACACAGAATAAATATGGGAAATATCTGCTATTATTCGGTTGAGACATTTTGTCTCCAATTCTGCTATCTAAACACCTAAAAATTAGAATTTATAAAACAGTTATATTACCGGTTGTTCTGTATGGTCGTGAAACTTGGACTCTCACTTTGAGAGAGGAACAGATATTAAGGGTGTTTGGGAATAAATTCTTAGAAAAATATTTGGGGCTAAGAGGGATGAAGTTACAGGAGAATGGAGGAAGTTCCAGAAAGCAGAACTGCAGGCAGTGTATTCTTCACCTGACATAATTATGAACATTAAACCGTAATGTTTGAGATGGGAAGGGCATGTAGCATGTATGGGCGAATCCAGAAATGCATACAGTGTGTTAGTTTGGAGGTCTGAGGGGAAAAAGACCATTTGGGCAGGCCGAGAAGTAGATGGGAAGATAATATTAAAATGTATTTGAGGGAGGTGGGATATGATGGTAGAGACGGGATTAATCTTGCTCAGGGTACGGACTGATGGTGGGCTTATGTGAGGGCGGGAATGAACCTTCCTAAAAACCATGAACAAGTACGTAAGTACTTATATTAGCATCACACTTGTAGAAACAAATTTAAATTCTAGACTTCTCGCATAATTCAGAACTGCTTTTTGTACTGTTTCCGACACCAACCTTCTTATGTCCGGTGAAATGTTGTTTCCTGCAGCAAAATAAACTCTAATGGAAGACCTAAATTGGCAAACATTCCAAGTATATTGAAGTATTTTTTTTCAGAAGAGCAAAGAATCTATATAGGCTTGCAATATAAAAATTGAAATAAATAATTGTATGATCCAAAAACACAGGCTGAGAGTAGGAGTTGGGATATTCTTTTTTTATAGAATGGTACCCAATGCAAAACACAACTTGTCATGTAAAAAATCGAATTCGGTAAATTTTGGACTGGGATATTGTCATTACAGGTATTCAATTGTAATTGTGATGCTATATTTTTTGAGTCTGATGAGTAAGGATCACAAAACAAAGCCAACTTGGGAAGGAGCAGATCAATATATTTATATTGCCTATGAAACTCATCCCAGAGAGTTTTTAAAACATTGCAGTATTTACACTGTTGAGCAAGGTGTTCAATGGCTGAAGGCGTTGAAATTATAAAAATTCTGTTGTGAGGTCTTTCACATCCGCAATGAAATTTCATCTGTAAGCTTTTAACAATATTTATGAAATCACAAGTTAAATGATTCTTTTTTGCATTCTCAAATGAAAACGTTCAGAAGCTCGAATCTATTCGTAAAAAAATTAAGGTCCTCGATCCATGTAGAGTCAACTAGCTCTGGAATGTCTCTATTCTTCTATTATGAACTAGCCCTACCCGTGCGTTCCGCTGCACCCGTTAGAAATAAATATAAAGTAATTACATAATTAAAATAGGACGTTTGATCCAGGGAACATTCGTGTTTGATAGAAGGATAAATCGTTTAATAAGTTACTTAATTTAAATTGCATACAAATAATTAAAATGCGGTCATTTTGGTCCAGAGACACTCATTTGGTGCAATGACAATTCCTTTAACATGTTTCTTAATTTTTATTACATGCAACCATAGTTTAATGAAGATTGACATAATTTTGATTTAATGTGTATATTTTATTTTACTTGTTATAGGTTTCCATTGAATTATGGTAATAACTTAATTTTAACCCTTGTTTTCCACGTATTCAGTAAATGGCGCTTGGCCCACTATGGTTCTGAACCCTTCAAATAACTTAAATTATATTGTATAATATTACATATTATATTATATTATATTATATTATATTATATTATATTATATTATATTATATTATATTATATTATATCAGAAGTTACTGTAATAACATTATAGCATTATGTCCATCTAGAGAAACTACACTTTCCAATGATGAAATAATATTTAATTATACACATCGGTTAATTTAGCTTTCGATATTACTTCATACAAACACAGAAACATTCTCTGTAGGCTATCTTTCATAGCTTTCGTTTGTTGCTGTCCAAGGCCCCTTATAGACGAAGTCATTTGTTTTTTAATTCATTACACGACCTTAGATGGCAGTTATTTTAATTTTAAAACTCATTTATCTCATTAAATATCAGTCCTATCAAACTTTTGGAAGGAATAAAACTTATCGCAAATTACGTTTAAAGAAACGTTTGTTATGTAACATTTTTCACAAAAATCAATAATAAGCGAGATATTTCGATTTATTTAATTCAGGCCCCCTTATAACCCCCCTTTTAAATAACGTATTTTTAATGCCATATAGCCTAAAATCTAAGTTACAACGAACTTAATTTATATTCCAATTTTCATCGAAATCCGTTCAGCCATTATAGCGTGAAAAGGTAACAAACATACAGACAGACAGACATGCAAACAAAAATTTCAAAAAAGCTATTTTCGGTTTCAGGGTGGTTAATTATATATGTTAGGACCAATTATTTTTGGAAAATCGAAAATTACCAGAAAAATTTCGGCTACAGATTTATTATTAGTATAGAATGCGATAAATATTGACGCAATTAAAAAAACTGGACATAACTTTTTCTTGACTTAACCACAATCGTAAGAAACGCCGTCAAACTGAAAATTAATGTACGAAAATCTGGGCAATTTATAGACACAACTCGTGACTGACATGTAACGAGTCTGCGCCATCAGCAGCACACACTTTTGTTTCTACTTCATTCGGTAAACATAAAAACAATGCTGTGAGGAAGAAGCTCTACAATACATCTTCACGTACATTTACTATTATTTATTTTGAATACATAATTCTGTAGATGGACTAATAATTTCAGGCGTTCGACACTGCTTGTCTTTGTAACTAAATTATTTACACATAGCAAACGATGCATATCACCTCCACTTTCATTACATAAGAAGTCAAGAGTGCAGTCAGATTGAAACTTAGGTTTACTACTTCTAACTCAATATCCAACGTATTTACAACCCTTGTGTTCACCAGCATCCCTTACGTTCTCTGAACAGCGCATGCGAAAGGTGAGGCACGCTTACGCCCTCGTCGACAACAATGGGTATAGTGCCAATGAGTCCCTGTTTTGTTCTTGCATAATAATCATACCTTGCTTGCAAATTTCAGTACATAACAAAACATAATCCTGAAACAAGACTGGGACATATTGAAGGACATAAGTAGGGGAGAGTTGGGTATTATCGGACATCGGGTAATATCGAACTGTGCCTTTCTTTCATCTACCATAGATGGTAGTATCTGAATGACGTGGTTACGTAACTGCATCAGACATCACAGAGACGTAACCATGTCATTCAGGTACTATCATCTGGTTGCAGATGAAATAAACTCACTGCCGGATATTACCCGATGTCCGATACTACCCAACTCCCCTCTAATTCATTCATTAAGTGTCCTGCCAAAGGGCAGGGCCTTCACTACAAATCTAGCATTCTACAATCCTTCCTATTTTCTGCCTTCCTCTTTGTCTTCTTATATGCTCCATATATATCTCATTCATTTTTAAGTATGAAGTATTAACATTTCAAAAAATATCTGTTTCAGTGTGCGGACGAATGTATATGCAAGAAGCAAAACGTGGTAAGTGTGGTATGTGACTGAGTAGGTACATAATCTTCGTCTAAATTCTACAAAGTTTTAGTTTCAATATAGGTACAGCGCTCAAATAAATTGTTGCATATTTTTATTGCAAAATTATGGAATATTCGTTATTTATTTCTTTTTATGGCTGAAAATTGTTGAATATTAGTTTATTGCGAACCTGGGAAGACAGGGTCGTTCACGAACATCTCGACACGCTAAGGCAAAATGTTAATTTTGGGACCAATTTACGCAAATTTTATTCTCGTTTATCCTGTAATATCTAGGAACATATTTTCGTACATTTCAGATATCTGGCGCCAATGTGATCATTTTATATCATTGTATTAAAAAAAAAAAAAAAGAAAGAATATGACGCCGAAGAGTCGACTGCTCTCATAATGGGAGAGATTTCGACATACTAGAGAATGACAAAGGTAGGAAACACTTTAAGAACCAATATTTACAACACAAAATATCTTTATGCTCGACCATGCCGAAATGTAGTAATTATACACCTGGTAGCTGTCCTTTAATGCATCTCATTAAAGTACACCTACTCATTGAAGGTCAGGTCTTTCAGCCAATGACGACTCAGGTTACAACTGTTCAGCCAATGACAGGTCAGCTTTCTACCGTTATAAAACCGCAAGTATCGATTATTCTCGGATATGCAATCGAAAGAGAATTAGCGAAAAGTCACGGAGGCTGGAAATCCAATACTGTCGCAGAAGGTTATGTTCTGTTACTATAATAATTACCGTTAATTGTAAATAATATTCAAATAAATTCAATTTGTCATCTCGTTTTTCAATGTCTAATTTAATTTCAATGTTATTTCTGTAGGTTCTTATGGCATAGCAAGGTCAATGTGAACATCTGTTCCTTGGAAAAAATCAATACTTTCGCGTCTGCCAAATCTCACAACATACGGGACATTGGTCAAGGTCAGATACAAAGAAAATTAATAATATAAAGTTAGAAATATGGTCGAGCATAAAAAGTCGTATGAAACTCGCCTATAATGGTAATTAAGAAGCTCGTATGAATATTATGAAACTCGCTTGCGCTCGTTTCATAAATATCCATACTCGCTTCTTAATTACCTTCATTATAGGCTCGTTGCATAATGTACTATTCTGAAATATAAATATTTTATAACACTTTTACTCGTGTTGGTCACACGAGAATTTTTCACTATTGACAGTGCTCGCAATAGCTACTTTTCTTAAAGGTATCGAGATCTCCCAAAAGAACCCTATATGCAATATTGTTTGACCTCAAATATAAATATGCATATTTCTTCATTAATTTGCATTAAAATGATATGCAACAACTTATTTTTGTACTTTATGACCTATATGTAGGCCTACTTCTCTTTGTAATAATTTCATGTAATTTATCTTTATAAAAGCCTTATTCTTAATCCACGATCATTCGTAACATCTTCAGACCTGATTCAGGACTTTTCTACTAGTACACCGCCAAGTCTATTTACTTTGGTTAGGTTATGGTATTGAAGGCCGGTTTCTCGAAAATACAAGTATTAAAGTATTCTTTTTAGATAATGAGGTCACTAAGTATCACAAGCTAATTCAGGGGGTCTGTTCACTAAATTATCCTGTTGATGGGACAATAAGGAATACGTCACTCTTCGATCAAGAAGTGTCGCCAACTAGCATTTCCAAAATTCCCTACATAAACAAGAAACCATCAATTTCCATTGAAGCAAATACCTGAAAATTTACATGAGGAAATTTATTTTAGTTACTGAAAAGACATATCAAAGTGAAAAGTACCAGTAATATTCTGCAAATTATAGTTTTAATTTAAAGAAACGTTTGAATCTCCGTGAGGGAATCCTAGAATCCGGAGGGACTTCTCCCCAGCGGCCATACCTTGAACTCCATCACTGATCCTCGCAGTAAAAATAACACAACTATGTAAAACATGCAAAAAGCTTTGAGTTCAATATAGCTACGGTTAAAGTAATGAGCAATTCACATGAGCTGTGAATAAACTGAAAGAATTTACAACAATTACACTTCTAGGAACATGCTGCAGGTTTCAGTGGATATTGTCCATGGGAGCGACCTAACATTACGTGTAACTATGAGGCACCTCTGATTTCTTAAGAAGAGAGTTAATATCATTCAAACTAAATGTTTCTCTATATGCTTCGTTATATGTACTTTATATATACGTGTATATACCATGTTCATTTCAAAGTATAGTACATACTAGTGGCTTGTGCAAACTAAGTTCATTAGACGTTCAAATGAACATTTTTCAGATTTATTTTCAATGAAGAGAACCAGAAATTCGGAAAGTTATTTGCTTCCATAACAATGAAAGATACTCTCTCTCGAGCCAATACTGAAGAGAACCACGCATATAAATATCTACACCACACCGCCATTAAATATATGAAAAAGACCCAACCCCTCTTGATTAATAATTATAAAAATATTTGATTTTTAATAATATTATTATCCTGCGTAAGTTTTATAGCATTCAGTAACATATACTATATATACTATATAGCTGTCAGTCAGTAAAATATAGAAATCAAAATCTAATTTAAGTTATTCTCTACATCTACTTATAAAAACCCCAAAACGTTTCACTTTCATATCATCAATATAGCATTAATATGTATAATTAATGAAAAATAATCACATCATGGCATTAACTACAATAATATTTCATTTCTAGTAGTAATAATGTCATCAAACCACCTCAAGTTTTGTAGTTTTTAATATCCAATACACAGCTCTACCCAGAAAATTACACACCACAGAATAGAACCTGTAAATTATTTTTAGTAAGTCAAGTTTTTAATAACCAATTTAATTTGAGCTCTAAATATGTCAGCATTCTTGCAGATCATGGCCTTCGTGTAATATTGTGTACTATAGTATGTATTTTGTTTCATTCTGAAATGCAACACGGCCGACTTGATTGTCGCTTCGCTTCTCCTTTACAAAAAAGCGAAGGGAATATCAAGTCGGCCGTGAATGCTATTAGCTAGTTCTCAAAACTGACGACAGATGGATTTTGGAAAATAGGAAAATTATATTTAAAAATTGACATTTCACTGAAAACTACTATTTTTCTGAAAAACTTTGAGTTCCAAGCTTCAAAATGAGGGATCATTTATTAAAATCCGTCCAGCCGTTTTCCCGTAATTTCTATTACCAGTTCAAATTATATATATATATAGGGAATTAATATTGCTATAAGATTTTCATGTACAAAAAATTGTAAGTGGAATTTCATGTAGCTGGCCATATATAATAAATTAGTAGGCCTTGTATCTACTTATTATTGCCAACTTAAATTCTGTTCGATGGCATTTATCTACAAACAAAAGATGATTATTACTGTTAAATACGAGAAAAATTCTCGTATTTAACAGTAATAATACAACTGAGTAGTTCACACTAGTCGTGTAATATTCAATGAGGTGGGCGAGACCTCATACATATGAATATTTGATATATAAAAGATGATTATAATACAAGATGAAAACATTTTATTCTTTGAACTGTATGAAAACAATTCTTTGAGGGAGGCAAGAAACCTATTTGCTATTACTAGATGAGTACATACCATAAATTCCATGGCAATACACAATTTAAATGATAATAGCAACTCCAATTTTGAATAATCTAACGTAAAATTGATAATATGTTGTCAAAGGATCATGTATGATAAGTTTCAATAATCAGTAGATAGTCTTCTTTTCTAAACATCCTACTACCGGTACCCAGAAAACACACTGCACTGATACACAATAAGAACTATTCTTCTAATATTTTATATGAAAGATAATCGTCAAGAATCCCAACATTTGACGATCCTAATTTATATATAAGTAAATAGAAGAAATGAAAAGAGATCTTGTCACAAATGTACTGTTCTATATATTTTCAGTGTGACGGAAAGGGAAATGTGAAGCCGGAAGTCTTCAAAAAGGAATGCCAACATTATTTTGTGCAGAAAGAATTGAATGATATTATCAAACCCTATTGCAATGATGGTGCCTCCGGAGCAAACGCTAATGCAAAAGGTTAGTTCACTGAATCTCATGCGTCCTCCATTACGTCCTGGTACAGTTGTGATGTTTCAATGACGTAGAGACAACTGCACGAAAAGCATTTAATTGCACCTCTGCAGCCCTGAATAAAATTCTCCTTCGATGTTATTTTGAATTGGTACATTTTTTCACTGCCTCACACTCAATTCCATGAAGGACAAACATTTCGCAGATACGTGTGTGCTGAAGGAAAGAAGAAATATCAGCGTCTGCAGTTTCCTCTGTAAGATTCTCAAAGCTGACAACATTGTCAACTTCGTTTGTAAATCCTTCCCATTACATTCAAACTTTCTCTGAATATTATAATAGGAAATAAGAGAGGAGGTAACCAATCATCGAGCACATCTTCAACCCGGCAGAGCTCTATGTTACTAAGTAAAAACATACTGGGTGTTGAGTTCAAAGTGTGTCGTGGCTCGCTGTATGCCGTCATGTGGCTAGCCGATGAGCCTAGAGAATTCAATCTTCCTACACTTCCGCAGAGGTGTATAACCTATGAGGCAGAGAAGTTGCCTAGCAAGTACGGCGTTCATTCAGAAGAGTACGTACGGTAACGCCGGTAGTGGCAGGAATGTGAACTGTTTGGAAATACGTACTGTCGGGATATGGGGAGAGGGTTAAGACGATTACTTACGTATTTGTTGACATTAACTTCGACGGTCAACATGGACACGGAGCATTTGATTTGTGTTGTGGAATGTTACTGTACGCAACCGATGATAACAAATACCCTGCGTACGACTTGCCGGCGCAAAACACAGTTCGAAAGAGGTTATGGTAGCACACAGACCGTACAGACCGCCATCTGTTGCTACGACGTTCAAGTTATACCGTACACGTTCTCTAGTTCAGATTGAAGAACGCCTTAAATAATAGGCAACTTCTCTGACATATAAGTTGAAACTCGCTTCAAATCGGTGACCCAACAACAGTGACGTCATGACACACTTTGAAAAGAACACCCAGTAGTTGAGCTACCATTTACTAAAAAAAGAAAATACATAATAACCTGAGAGATGCGGAGTGAGTTGAGAAAATATGTGCGATCACCATCGAGTTAAAGATGTAAGCTCATAGGTAAATATTAACAGCAATTGAAAGTGAGATTATTTTTAATCAAACGCAAAGTTTAGTCTATAATTTTATGTGATTAAGAAACTACATATGAAATTAAGTGCAAATAAATTACTAAATCGTGTCTTCCAGCTTCAGCAGAACAACAGGGATTGAAATCCTGCAACCTGGCGGCAGGCATGGCCTACAGTTTCATACACTTTATTATAATAGCAGTAAGTATCATGACTGAACACACACATCTTTACAGATATGAAATTAGACAGCATTACTAATGTGACAACGCCTAGAAATAGAATCAACTGAATCGTCCAAGTACACTAGGACTACAGGGACATCATTTTATTTTTACTAACATTTTCAATATTAGCCTGACTATACCTTTGGATTAACGATTGAGAACCGGACACACTGTTTGCTACTCTCTTCAACGACCGAAGTTTGACGACACTAGTGTAAAATACAGGGGCATTATTTTATTTTTACTAACATTTTTAATATTAACTCGCCTATACATCTGGATCAACGCCGTTTGTTACCCCCCTTCCACGACTGGAGTTCGATGATACTGGCGTAATATACAAACAAATCACTTTACTAGGTATAGGAGGGAAGAAAAGTAGTTCATCCATTTACGTAAACTAGGAAATATCGCGATTTTGAGTTTGATTATTTTCATTAGGTTTTTGTTTAATCAAAATACAGTACAGTATTAAAAATGAGTGTTTTTACTCACGAACTGAGCTGTCCATGTGGACGTATTCATTATGCAGTGTATATTATACTGTCTATAGCACATTAGCGTACAATATAATGAATGAAGTTAAATTGAAAAATAATCATAATGTGGATATTTAAACACATTTTTGAAAGTGGTGGCCGTTCATTTCGATACAGGCTTCAGTTCTAATGTGCATATTATCGCACTATAGACTATTGTCCCTAATCTCAATTACCAGTTTCGTCCTTCGTACTAGTAATCATGTTGAAAGAATTCTGTACATACTCCATAAAAGAGTACCTTACGTTCTATAAATTCAATCTTCTACTTCTGCCCGATCAAAAAATATAAAATTACTCAGACATAATATCTACTGTCCGTCCAAATGGTTATGTCGTAGAGTCGTAGAAAGGGAGGAAATCACAAGACAGTTAATTACTTAACGAGGCCCTTTTATTTAAGTTATTTTAAACAGTTGTATAATATTACGTAGACGTCCGATCCCTAACAGAAATTAATATTCTCAGAAAAGAGCTAAGACAGCCCAGCCAGTAGCTGGCGAATAAAAGCTGGTAGGGAAAACCGGGATACGACGTAGGCAAATGGACGACAGTACCTGTGCGAAAATGATTCAATATTGAAAGTTCTTTCGTCATTGGAAAACGCGAACATATTTTTGGAACGTACTGTTTACTATGACCGCAACGCTACTATGACTGTATATGCGGTCTTGGATCTTTGTGGAGGACGGTTGAACTTCATTAGTAGAAGGGGTGGGAGTGAAGTACATTCAAAAACTCAGGTACAATAAAAATTGAAGTAAAAATAAAATGATGTCCCTGTACAATACAAATAACTTTACTAGGTATAGGAGGGAAGAAAAGTAGTGCATCCATTTACGTAAACCAGGAAATGTTACAATTTTGACTTTCTTCAATGGATTTAATAGTATGAAAAAAATTCACGTGTATAATATTAATCATTATCTTTCCAAATAATACATGGGATCACAATAAATTCCTTAAGGCCCAATTGTATAAACTCCCTGACTAAAGATCAACTTTGATCGAAGATCGAAAAGTAAACTTCTTGTATTGTATAAAATTTTTTCTGCGATCAAATTACCTCGGTTCAAATGCAATCTAAGTTCACGTGAAAATGATTTGGCAACATCGCATAAACAGGTGAAATACGTGATGCGCGGACCATGTTATGCAGGTGTGTTCAGTGTTGCCAATCTAGCGATTTTAACTCTTTTTCAACAACAATTTCTTTTAACTTTTATATTGCTTAAATAGGGATTTAGTGACCTTTTTAGCACCCCATAGTGACAAAATTTAATCTTTCTTTGTTGATAATGAGAAATCTAGCGACTTTACAAGTACTTTTTGGCGACTTTCCGTATTACACTCTGTTGGAGACACTGTTTTTTTTTTTGCAATGTAAATAATGGCGGACAATAAGAAGGTTGACTGTTCTCCGAGTTGTTATCATGTTATGGTGTTTGATGCTGCTAATCATAATAAAGCTTTATAAAACGACAATTTTCGTTTAGTAATACAGTTAATTGAACATTTATGAATGTACCTATCATATCCATTAATAATTAATGGTTGTTATAAACATAATATAATTATAGGTTATGTTATTTGATACTTCTGAACACGATAGAGCCTTATAAAATATAAGAATGTTTCTGTATTAAGGCAAGAAATTGAAAGAAACATATATAAATGTACCTAACATCTATTAATATTAATAATAATGGATATTTTATTTGCACAATCTGTCACTCGTATATTTCAAACAGAAAAGAAATAACTGAACTTGGATCATTTAACTTAATCGGAGAAATTTCTTCAGTCAAAGTTGACTTTAGTTTGAGACAAATTAATCTCAGATTAGACTTTATACAACACAAAATTCCAAGTTCAGCTGAAACAAGGTTCAATTTAACCTCTGATCTAAGATTAAATGGTTTATACAATCGGGCCTAAATGTGTCCATAATTTAATAAATGACTATAAACAATATCGTATTCCATTCACTCTGATTCATTTAAAAATAATTGTATTACAACATTAAACGTGTTTAGGCTACATTCAAATATTAAAATTGAAATGTACATATTCGGTAGTACTGAGTTTTCCCATTTTTGTATTCACATCAGAATACCCTTACACTATTTACAGTTTACGACACAGACGAATGTGACCTTAACTTACCCCTCTTTCTAATTTATCACACATTGTTAAACTACTTCTCCTTCCCTATTCTCATTCGCACTAATATCTATTTATACTAATTTCCTCATTCAATTACACAGCCACATTTCTAATAACTAACTAAATGATTTCCTCTGTACATAACATAAATAACTTCAACTTCTTAACTTATCAACCTTGTTGACTATTTCAGGAGGAACATTATCCATTATTAAACTCGCCTTGGAATCAGTTTGACATTAGCGCTCTTACCCTATAACATTGGTTTCACTTGATATAACAAAACAATTCCAATTCCTTGACAAAGTGTATCAGTTCAAATCTATTTTTACATTATACAGACTGTAAAAAATATAACTTACAAGGCTTGTTGGTAGGTAGATGGATACCATGTAATCATATTTTGTGCGAGATCGTGCGTATTTGCTTGTTTTCCGCACAGAACCAATACGCGGTCAGTGTGAAATACCACATTCAGTATTTCCAACGTAACACACATAACAATTTCCCTCTTCTTACCGCTTAAGCGCGACATTCATTTTACTGCTTTAGGCTTTTAACATATTATTTTTAGAGACCTTTAACATAGTAATAATTATAAATTGGAAACTTACCACTGCAATTTCACATAAATTGCAATGTTAATTATTGTTTTTAAATATTTGCAAAAATTAGGTAAAGTCTACCACTCCACAAAGCCGTGAAAAAATCAACGAGATTCCAGATGCCGATGTTATTACTGCAATATGTTATATAAATAATATTGTTAAAATATTAAAATGAAAAGAAATCATTACATAACCTTACCGTTTGTTTTAAGTTCGCATTTATAGACTGGGGGGGGGGGGGAAGACAGACGTATATCACGGCCTGCTGGAGTATAGTAAACACAGAAAACATTTTACGGCAACAATGTTGAAGAAAGATATTTTGATGTTCCGAAGTTGGCGTCAT
The DNA here is from genome assembly GCA_025594305.2 of Periplaneta americana. NCBI lineage: Eukaryota > Metazoa > Arthropoda > Insecta > Blattodea > Blattidae > Periplaneta > Periplaneta americana. Next base: position 3,004,163 of record JAJSOF020000023.1, on the reverse strand, counting down.
TAAACAGAAACCAACATGGAGATTTCATTGCAACTAATTAGAAATTCGTCTTTGAGGTATGTAATAAACGATCTTCGCACAAAATAATGTACGATAGACGAGCGGTATGTTTGTTTTCATGTTCTCGGAAATTAAAAAAGCTCAACTACGTTTCGCTTTTTCAATCTTTTCCTCGACCATTAAAACGTCAACATACCGCTCTTGTAACGCATATTACTATTGTTAATAAACCCATGTCCAGTAACGCTTTGTTTACTTCTTCCTAGCTTTTGTGATCCGTATTGCGTACGTCCCCTTCCACATTTCAGAGATGCTAGCACGTGAACAAAGCGTTTCTGGACATGGGTTTATTAAGAAAATGTGATCACATGGTATCCATCTAGGTAACACCGAGCCTTGTAACATATTTTTTTTTACATCCTGTATAATTTATTAAGCCTGCTATTATTTCATCCCTCTAATACACCATTTCCTCAGATTATTTACTGCTTTTCCTGCACTACTGTCACCTCCCTCCACACTCCTAAATCGATTAACATTTTCCGAACTTCCCCTTATACTCCCTGCACTTCCCCTTTCTCCACTCTCTATTTCATTGATTCAACATTCTCCTCCCAATCTTTCTGCCTTCCAACGTCATGTTCTCCACCTCTGTTACCATCTGATAGTTTGCTTATTTCTCCACTTTTCTGCAACTTTGCATTTCTTACTTGGACTTGCGGTGACGTCATTCCTGGTCTTCTCTCTAATGACATCGTCGCCTGAACGGAATTTGCTGACATTGATGATTTCTTCCGACATCCTTCCATCGCAATCTTTAGTATCACTGCCCTAATGCCTTCCGAAACTTTACCTTTTCTATTCCTTTCACGTTTTTACAATTCTTCTTATTCTTTTCTTCATCTAATTTTTTTTCTTTCATTTATAGTCTCTCCATTTGTCAACTCATTAAAGTTTTCTAAACAAAAATTTGTCATCGAATAACTCCCCATTAATTTTCAAATTATCCTTAAGCTTTCTTGCATAGCGTTCATGTATAAACAGCGCTAACAGCTTCCTTCAACACCTCATCTCGTAATCAAAATCTTAGTCTATATCAATACTCAAATTTTTCAATGCTTTCTATATATATATGATCTTCTCCTTAATCATCCGATCAAAATGGTTAAATTAAAATGTATAAAAATACTTCTTTTATAGCACGGTAAGTTCAGGATAACACAGAGGGTTTGGAATTGAACGGGTTACATCAGCTTGTCTGTGCGGATGACGTGAATATGTTAGGAGAAAATCCACAAACGATTAGGGAAAACACGGAAATTCTACTTGAAGCAAGTAAAGCGATAGGGTTGGAAGTAAATCCCGAAAAGACTATGTATATGATTATGTCTCGTGACCAGAATATTGTACGAAATGGAAATATAAAAATTGGAGATTTATCTTTCGAAGTGGTGGAAAAATTCAAATAACTTGGAGCAACAGTAACAAATATAAATGACACTCAGGAGGAAATTAAACGCAGAATAAATATGAGAAATGCCTGTTATTATTCGGTTGAGAAGCTTTTGTCATCTAGTCTGCTGTCAAAAAATCTGAAAGTTAGAATTTATAAAACAGTTATATTACCGGTTGTTCTTTATGGTTGTGAAACTTGGACTGTCACTTTGAGAGAGGAACAGAGATTAAGGGTATTTGAGAATAAGGTTCTTAGGAAAATATTTGGGGCTAAAAGGGATGAAGTTACAGGAGAATGGAGAAAGTTACACAACGCAGAGCTGCACGCATTGTATTCTTCACCTGACATAATTAGGAACATTAAATCCAGACGCTTGAGATGGGCAGGGCATGTAGCACGTATGGGCGAATCCAGAAATGCATATAGAGTGTTAGTTGGGAGGCCGGAGGGAAAAAGACCTTTGGGGAGGCCGAGACGTAGATGGGAAGATAATATTAAAATGGATTTGAGGGAGGTGGGATATGATGGTAGAGATTGGATTAATCTTGCTCACGATAGGGACCAATGGCGGGCTTATGTGAGGGCGGCAATGAACCTCCGCGTTCCTTAAAAGCCAATAAGTAAGTAACTATAGCACGGTACATCAATCCTTCAATACAAAGTTAATGAATAAACAAAATGACAATTTTCTAGCACTGCTAACATTCATAAATGACATTACTAATTGAATAACAAGATAACGTTCTTTGCAGTTTTATTTAGGTAACTTGTTACTTGAGGTGGTGAATATTTCTATTCTTCTTTATAGTCAAAGTTATGAATATTATAAATTATCCATACAACCTAAGGAACCAGATGTGATTCCTTCTATAGAAATTGTTGAATGACAAAAGACAGTATCTATTATCAATTGCTGATAAGCTTTGTTAGTCTTGCATTAATTGTAGATTTGCCTGTATTCTATATGTAAGGTAGGCCTACTCATTCACCCTAAGATACAGATGTTTAACATCTATCCATGCATTCAGTTCTCCAAGAAAGAGGCACAGAAATTTCCAAGATTCTTGTGCCGCAATATTTCTGCGCTTGGAGTAATGGCTAATTTACCACTTGTTTAGAGCACTGCGTGAAATAAATAAATACTCAAGGCTGCAGAAATATAAGTGTAGTGAATATAAATAACTTTATAGAATATACACACAACGGATAATCATTACTTCAGAATATAGAGCCTAATTATAACAACAACTTTGAGGTGTTAAAATGAAAACTAAGTGATGAACTACCTGAGTTGACAAGTTTCTACATCGTGTCGCCACCTCCAGGACAGATCCAACTGTCCATATGGCTCACACGAAGTCAAAACTAGTAAACTAAGGTAATTTACCGCTTAGTTTTCATTTTAACACTTGAATATTGTAATTATAACTAAAATCTTACGTCATCCAAAGTGTTAAATGGGTGTTATTCAGATGGCTAATCATTATTTCTGTACATAAGGATGAAATGCAATACATATAAATGCATAGAATTATTTACATAGTGCTTTTTTGGAAATAATAGAGTACCATGGTATACATTCATGTTGAAATAAAGCAAACAAATCTTATCCACTTTTCTCTCTTTTTTCAGAAATGCCCTGACGAGTATATGAACAAATGTGAGTAAGATAAAATAAGAAACAAGATAGTATTTGTAGGTTATTTTTCATTGCAAAGATTTAAAGGAAAGGACATACATTAAACTAGTAGGTAGGAAGCAGAATTCAGAACGATGGCATAATAAAACAGGAATTGCGTGCTAAAGAAAGCGTTCATGACGGCAGGTCTAAAAATCGATTGCAAACGCTAATAGCCCCTAAATTATATTTTGTGCTCTAGGAATAGTCATAAAGGAGACAATGCTATATCGACTTCAACAATTAAAAGAGAAATAACTCAAAATTTAAAGTGTTGAGGAAATTGAAATTTAAAGCTTCATGCTGCAATGGAAATCCAAAGGATTTTTGAGATTACTCGAAATCCAGTTAATGATAATTTATATTTCGGAAATGTATGATAAGTCTTTATTGTGTTAAATTTTAACGTACCTTGTTAACATGTTTCGACCTATTTTCGGTCATCTTCAGAACTGGTCGTTGTTGGTGTTGGCGCCTCTTGTTTCCTGTGTGGGTGCGTTCGTAGTGTTGAGTCAAAGAGTGTATGTGTTTTGAAATTGAGTTGTGTGTTGAGAATATCGTTGGGGTGTGTTTTCGTGTGTCTGTATATTTCATATTGTTCTAGTGTGTTGAGTTTCTGGCTTTTTGGTTAGATTTGCAGTATTTCCATGTCTGTGTTGATGTCTCTGTAAGTGTGGTTGGAATTTGTGATATGTTCTGCATATGTGGAGGTGTTTTGTAATAATTTTGTTATGGCTGTGATGTGCTCTTTGTAACGTGTTTGAAATGATCTGCCTGTTTGTCCTATGTAGAAGTTGTTGCAGGTGTTAGATTTGAGTTTGTATATGCCTGCGTGGTTGTATTTGTTTGTTTGTGTTGTGTGTGTGTTGAGATGTTTTTGTAGAGTGTCATTTCTTCTGTATGCGGTGTTGTAATTTAATTTCTTGAATGAGGTTGCAATTTTATATGTGTTTTTGTTTTCTTATATTAATATGATGTATTTTTTGTGTTCTTGTGTTTGTGTTCTATTCTTCTGCTTTTTGTGGTTTTGTTTTGTCTTACGTATTATGTTGTCTATTATGTTAGGGTTGTATCCGTTTTCTTGTGCCGTGTATTTGATTGTGTTTATTTCTCCGTTGTAATCCTGTTGGTGTTATTGAACAGGCTACAGAGAGACTGCCACAGTGTCTTCATTTTAGTGTTGAAACTTAAAGATGAAAAATAACTTCTCCCTGTTTCTATTTTTCAGCTAAGGAATGTATGAAATTCAGGGAATACATTCTGCAGCAAATTAAAAATCGACAACAGTAAAGTAATCGGCACTAATATCTACCTGGTTCCTTGCGTTCATATGGTACTGAAAAACAATTATAGCCTATAGGTGAAGGTACATTGCCTAGTCACAGCAGAATTTAATGTCAATTTTATTTCGAAATCATTGTCTGTCACTGATGTCCATGTAAACTTAAACACATTAACTGTAATATGTAAGGCAATAAATTTGAATCCATAATAAAACATGAATTGTTATTCTTAGATAAGAAAAAAGTCTTGGATAGTAGAAGAGGAAGTTTTTTGCCTTGCTACTAATGGCTCCTCTAGACGTATTGACATCATAGCGTATTCCCAGACTACTAAGAAAGGATATACAGGGACAACATTTTATTTTTACTAACATTTTTAATATTAACCTGGCTATACCTTTCTATTATCGATTGAAACAGGAACACCGTTTCCTACCCCTTCCACGAATGGAGTTCGATGATACTGGTGTAAAATACAAATCACTTTACTAGGTATAGGAGGGAAGAAAAGTAGTTCATCCATTTATGTAAACTAGGAAATATCGCAATTTTCAGTTTGATAATTTTCATTAGGTTTTTGTTTAATCAAAATACAGTACTGTATTAACACTTCGTAGTGTTTTTACACACGAATTGAGCTATCCATTCGGACGTATTCATTATGCAGTGTATATTGTACTGTTACAGCACATTAGCGTACAATATAGAGAATGAAGTTGAATTGAAAAATAATCATAATATGGATATTTAAACACATTTTTAAAATGGTGGCCGTCCATTTCGATACAGGCTTTAGTTCTTTTGTGCATATTATCGCACTATAGCTTATTGTACCTAATTCCAATTACCAGTTTCGTCCTTCGCACGAGTAACTCACGTTGAAATAATTCTGTACCTACTCTATAAAAGAGTACCTTACGTACTGTAAGTTCAATCTTCACTTCTGCCCATCCGAAAAGATAAAATTACTCAGAAATGCTATCTACTGTCCGTTCAAGTGGTTTTGTTGCAGGGTCGTAGGAAGGGGGGGGGGATCACGTGACAGTTAATTACTTAACGAGGCCCTTTTATTTAAGTTATTTTAAACACTTGTATAATATTACGCAGATGTCCAATTCCTAACAGAAACTAATGTTTTCAGAAAAGAGCTAAGATAGCCCAGCTACTAGACTTAACAGAGGGGCAAACAGAAGCAGGTGGGGGAAACCGGGATGCGACATAGGCAAACGGACGACAGTACCTGTACGAAAATATGATTCAATATTGAAAGCTCTTTCGTCACTGGAAAACGCGAACATATTTATGGAACGTACTATAGGCCTACTCCTAAGTCAGTACTGCTTACGCGCCCTCGGCTCTGTGTCGTGAACGGTTGGAAGTTTACTAGTAGAAGGGGTGGGAGTGAAGTACATTCCAAAACTCAGGTACAATAAAAATTGAAGTAAAAATAAAATGATGTCCCTGTATAATTGATCCTACCATAAGGATTGAAACGGGGAGTAGCCAGCCGGAGGATGTCAATGAAGAAAAGATCAACATTTATCTGCCAACAGTTGATTACTTTAAAGCAAAATACCAGCTTGAAGACATTGAGGTGATTGGTCTTCTTATTGGAGCTCGTGGTGTGATTCCCAAGTTCTTTGAAAGCTTCAGGAAGACTTTTGAACTACCACAGACACTTACTGCTGACATCATAACTTCAGTTTTGAAACGCTCTTGCCAAATTCTGAGTCCTCATATTCACTCTGTTTATTTTTTTTATTCACTTTATAATTCATTTATGTTTATTTTAATTTTCTTTCTACAAAATTTATGTAAACATTTAATATTGTAAAATTCATGTAGGAGAGTATACTGAGTCCTTCTGGGCTACCTCCAATGGGAGGCAGTTATTATCTTATTATCTTATCTTACATTTTGAAGTGATTCAATTAGTAAAATTATTAAGGAAAGTAAAACATATTGTCATATATTATAAAACAGTTTTTTGTTCTTATGATTGTTGTTATCAAGCTTCTAATTTCGGTTACAAAACAAAACTATTGAATCCATTCTCAAAGTAATTTCCATCCCTAATTTCATCCTCCGTTAGTTTTGTCATACATGTTCTCAAAAAGAGATATATAATGTGCATAAAACCTTATCGATACAACCGTGTTGAGATTTATATGTCGTGATTCGTTTTATTCCTGGAATTCCAAGCTATTGGTGTATTTTATATAAAACTCTTGTAGGAAACTGAAGCTTTCCCTCTGTAATTGATTAATATTGCTATTTTGAATATTCCTGATAACGAAGTATTTGGTTACTTGTCGAGATCAGCGGGAGATTAGAGTCTATCTATAATAGAAATATAAAGGATCAGAATGAAAGTTATCGAAAGATAACCTAAATAAAAACACACCTCCTGTTGTCCTCAGTTTTTCCTCTCAGAATAATAAGTTTTTTTAATTTGAACATTTGGTGAGTCATAACACAATATTAACTCAACTAGCCAGAACATTCACGCATTCTTGTCGTGTCTATGGAAACTGTTTAGCTGAACTTCCCAAGGTTCAGTCTGTCGTCCACGGAGAGACACTGGATCTTTATCAGTGACCAGGCCTACAGTAGATTGACGACAAAGTCAATGACTCGGCGACGGCAGCATCAGTCTCTCGCCGAGTGCACGGTCTCCCGCTTCGCAGCGAATCTTTAACACATCCCGTGCTGAATTCTTCCACAAGTTACCTCTCCTCGGTGCCGCCTTATAAAACCAGACCTGATATCCTACACAATATTACTCATGTTTCCCCCCCCCCGTTATGCGGCCGTTCGTGGACTCATACGGAAGCCATAATTCCCTCCGCCACAATGAAAATATTCGTATCTGCATTTTGTGGTCTTTAAATGGCAGCAAATTAACGTATTATTGTGATTATGTTATGGTTTCCCGTGGTGTACACCAGATGTCTCCCGTCATGATCCCATCTCGACGTACGTCCGTCAGATGTTACCGACAAAATTTTTCGTGCACGGATTTGTTTTACACGAAAAATATGTGGCGAGTAGTGGAATTTTCGTCCCTCGCTATACTAAAATTCAACTGAAATGAAATTACAAAAATATTCGAGTGAAAAGAAGAGAGTTTGTTGACGGAAACGGAAAATCCCCGAGAAAAATGAGAGACATTAAGCCTGCGCCCAAAACATTGGGCTACCAGCGACGACAGCTCGATGTTGAGTATTTCTACTATTATGTTGTCATCTGGAGAGTTACGCTGCTTCATCGATAAGGTATGTTGGCCTCACTGTTGCCAACATATCGGTCTACAACCTCGCTAACTTTTCAACAAAAAGTAGCTAAATCTCTCCAAAGTTTGGTAAAAAAAAATCCCCAAAAATGTTGCTAAAAATCTATACTAATAATAAATCTGTAGCCGAAATTTTTCTTTTAATTTTCCATTTTCCAAAAATTATTGGTCCTAACATATATAATTAACTACCCTGAAGCTGACAATAGCTTTTTTGAAATTTTTGTTTCTATGTCTGTCTGTATGTTTGTTACCTTTTCACGCGATAATGGCTGAACGGATTTCGATGAAAATTGGAATATAAATTAAGTTCGTTGTAACTTAGATCTTAGGCTATATGGCATTCAAAATGCATTATTTAAAAGGGGGGTTATAAGGCGACCTGAATTAAATAAATCGAAATATCTCGCTTATTATTGATTTTTGTGAAAAATGTTACATATCAAAAGTTTCTTTAAAATCATTTCCGATAAGTTCTATTCTTCCAAAAAATTTGGTAGGACTGATATTTAATGAGATAAATGAGTTTTAAAATTAAAATAACTGCAATCTAAGGCCGTGTAATGAAATAAAAATCAAATGACTTCGTCTATAAGGGGCCTTGGGCAACAACAATCGAAAGCTATGAAAGATAGCCTACAGAGAATGTGTCTGTGTTTGTATGAAGTAATATCGGAAGCTAAATTAACCGATTTGTATAATTAATTATTAATTCACCATTGGAAAGTGTAGTTTCTCTAGATGGACATAATGCTATAATGTTATTACAGTAACTTCTGAGTGAATCGAGGACAGGTAAGATTAAAATACTTCTTATGCACAGAAAACTTGATAGGCTATTCTGTACATTCGTTTCCTGTGTTTCCTAAAATAATTTTTATGACCAAATGAGTGGTCTCTGGATCAAAATGATCGCATTTTAATATTTTAACTCAATTTAAATTAAGTAACATAATAAACGATTTATCCTTCTATAAACCACGAATGTTCCCTGGATCAAATGTCCTATTTTAATTATGTAATTACTTTATATTTATTTCTAACGGGTGCAGCGGAGCGCACGGGTACGGCTAGTTAATAATAAATATCACTGAATGAAGGTAAGAGAAACACACATATGCGGAGAAAAATATAATTTCCTCGTCGTCACCCTCTTCTGCGGAGTCTGGTTGTGTTGTTGACGGCTGTGATGTTGAGGTGGAAGCTGTGGGAACAGCTGATTGTGAATACACTGCACTTGATCCAATCACTGACACTACACTTTCTGGCAAATTGTAAGTGCGGAAATTTTCACTCAAGCTTTTGTTTTTGTGAAATTTAACACGTTTTAAATCTTATATATTAAAATACATTAAAATCAGCTAAAACTACATTCTCATTTGCTTCACACAAACTGTCGGCACAAAATTCCAAAACTCATCTGCCTCTGGTCGGTTTGGAGTGGAAAATCTCCACGTTGCGGGGAAGAACCAAGAATTAAGGCTGGTTCACAATAAACCGGGAACGAGAACCAGAACGAAAACGAGAAGCAGAGGACTTGAATATGAAAATTTTTGATACACAATAAGTCGAGAACGTAGACGACTATGCATATCGATATGTATGTCAATAACGATGTGTAAAGTCGATATTACGAATTCTGATGTTATTTGTGTATAATTGACCAATGGCCTTCTCTCATGAGTACAAGGCAGCCAACATAAACACAGATTAACCAACTTCGAAATTTCAACTGAAACATTTTATTAGGTACGGTACTATAAATATGCCCATGCATCTATATTATCACAATTTATTTTAAGTCTACCATAACGTAAAATAATTAGAGAAGAAACATTTGTAATAGAACAAAAATGAACACAACAGTAGTTATTATATTGAAGCGTGAATATGTGGTGTGTAATACAACCAATACAGTAATAAAATATGATTCACTTACGATCGGTGTTGAAAGATGAAGCTATTGAAAGACACGTCATCATCTTTATACGAGACGCGCCGCTTATCGTAAACGTGAGGATTTTCCTCAACACTCAATATTAGAATCTCATCAAATAAAACTTGCTCCATGATGCACAGCACAGAACAAAATAATGCATTAGTTATGTCACGGTCTTCTTGCTACAAAATATACGACGACAAAATAGATTTTAGATGGCAAAGAATGAATCTAGTGGCTGTGATCGGAAACGTGAACGCCAAAGTTGAAACTTGGCCAACTCTCCGTTCCCGATCCCGGGCTCCGGCAAGCTTTTCGTTAATTGTGAATGCTCACATTTAAATGTACACATTTTAACAATTTTACCGTTTTCGTTCCGATTCTCGTTTCCGGTTTATTGTGAACCAGCCTTTAGCTGTAGCTCGCAATTCGTCACGTGTCAATCAAAGTTGCCACCGTTTACCGGTGTTGGAGCAGTAGCATTGAGAGAGAGAGACCACCCGTGAGCATCTTTCACCCCTGATCACTGATCACAAATATATGAATCATTAGACGACTCAGTCATGCACCCATGCCTCTTCTAAAACTAAGTGCACGATTTCAGTTGAATTTTTTTTACCGTAAAAGAAAGGAAAAAAGTGGAAGAATATAAAATTCAGCAGAAAAGTCGCTAATCGTATTTTACAAAATTTGCCGCCGAGAATGATTCAAAATTCGCTAGATTTAGCGACTTATCGCTAAATATGGCAACACTGGTTGGTCTTCTATGAAAACAGTTGAAGGATTAACTACACACTGTCGGTGGACAGAAGGCAACGACACTGCATTCTCAACCGTGCCGTTACGACGATAAACAAATGGAACAAAATGTACAATATGGCCAACATATGGGCATGACGTTTGTCTGTGACGTCGCTATCAGGAGAAATGTTTCTCTCTTTCTCTCTACATTCTTACTTCATTCAAAAACCACTTATTCCTTTAATTTCACCAACGATAGACAATTTTTCTAATCTTTTCTTTCTTTCCCTTTATTTATTTTAATTTTCCTTAAGGGGAAACTCCACTCAAAACCATGAAAATTTTTCAAAAAAGGTTTATTGGCTTTTTCACTTCTTTAGAATGTATATTTTCATATCCTAAATAAATTTAGTTCAATTCTGATTACAAATATGTTTATTTTTTTAATTATGACTGTAAGGGGGCGTGGCATTTAAAGAGCTTTTAAAAGTATTTTTTTCATCAAAGAATTCTTTTTTCAACAAATTTCTCATTAAATATCTAGTATCTTTTTCTTCTAAAGTTGGCTCCCTGAAGTTACTAGATGAATGTAGCTGAGGAGAATTTTAATAGGTATGTGTTACATAAATATTTATTTTACTTTCAAATACACTTTTTCGTAAGTTTACTTTTTTAATATTCAACATCAACTTTTTTATGCCAAATATTACTCAATCTGGATGAAATTTTTACTGCAAGTATTTACAGTATGAGATAGCTGCATGTTTCCATGCATTTATTTTATAAGAAACGCTGCTGGTATATTTTATTGATATTTTGTTCATGAATTATAGAAAAATAACATTTTGAACTTTTCAAGAAAATTTGTTCAAAGTGAATGAATCAGATATTTCATAAAATTAATGCCTAGAAAAGTTTCTCTATATCATATAAATGTAACAAAAAAAAAAGAACCTTAAAAACTGAGATATTTTACTAAAACTTGGGTTTGAAAATATTTCTAAAAAGGAAATAAAAAAACAAAAGTAAAAAATATTTAGGAGTTCAAAATGTGGATTTTGGTAGTCCTTTACATAGTTAAACATGCTGTCAAATTTTGGTTGAAAAAGAACGATTTGGAAAAAAGTTGTAATTTTTAGTGTAGTGTGACCTTAAATTTGTAAGTACGCAACACTAATGTCCAAGGCGGAAACCTTTCGGACCAAGTGATACATACAGCACGCTTCTGTCGCTTGGGCCATCCAGGCATATTACTATTGTGCGAGATCGTGCGTATTTGCTTGGTTTCCGCACAAACCAATATGCGTAAAGTCTAAAATTCCACATTCAGTATTTCCAACCTAACGCACATAACAATTTCCCTCTTCTTACCGCTTAAGTGACATATTGATTTTACTGCTTTAGGCTTTTAACATATTATTTTTAGAGACGTTCAATATAGTAATAATTATAAATTGGAAACTTACCACTGCAATATCACCTAAATTGCACTGTTAATTATTGTTTTTAAATATTTGCAAAAATTAAGTAAACTCTACAACTGCACTAAAGTTACTGCATTCGTGATGCAAGTAACATTAAGGAAGCCGTGAAAAAATCAACAAGATTCCAGATGCCGATGTTATTACTGCAATATGTTATATAAATAATATTGTTAAAATATTACAATGAAAAATAAATCATTACATAACCTTACCGTTTGTTTTAAGTTCGCATTTATAGACTGGGGTAAAAAAAAAAAGACAGACGTATATCACGGCCTGCTGGAGTATAGTAAACACAGAAAACATTTTAAAGCAACAATGTTGAAGCTAGATATTTTTGTTTTGCAAATTTGCCGTCATTGAACAGAAACCAAGATGGAGATTTCATTGCAACTAATTAGAAATTCCTCTTTCAGGTATATAATAAACGATCTTCGCACAAAATAAAGTACGATACACGAGCGGTATGTTTTCTTTCAATTCTCGGATATTAAAAAAGCTCAACTACGTTTCGCTTTTTCAAACTTTTCCTCCAACATGAAAACTTCAACATACCGCTCTTGTAACGCATATTACTAATACTGAAGGTAACGCTACTGTTACCGACAGGGGTAGGTAAAGATTGATGAACAGATGTATTAATCTAAATCAAATGCCCTGGCGGTGATAAAATTCATCCATAGGCTATTTAGGAATATATTGCCGTTAGCATTATTAACAAAGAACCCTGTGTTTGATTATGTTTTACTTTCCACCAAGCCGGCGTGAATTTGCGCAGATGCTTGCTGGGACAAGGAGTGTTGGTTTAATGGACCTTATAGCGCACGTCGTAACTTGTGTTATAGGTGAACTAGACATATGAATCAAGACACACGTCCGTCGTATTTTTTGACATTTTTGATATACGTCTGTCTTTTTTTTAACATCCGGTGTACGCATGCAGCACCTCCTTATTCGTACTGGAGCAGGACAAACGACCGTAGCTTGACGTCCGTTGGCAGGACATACTGACGACGATTTTGCATTGTTGTATTGTGTGCAAACATTACAAAATAATAATTCAGAAAGGACCGGTGTTGTGAGATACGTCCTCAGACAAACACAAAGGCAAAATAAGAAAAATATAGCATGGATAGATGCGGAAAAAATTAAATTAGATAGGAAAATACATTATGTAGGCAAATATCATCATATTTGTTGTTTCTATGGTTACTAGATTCCTTCATTCAGATGTCCGCATCGGACGTTTTCGTTCGAGCGCCAAGTAGTTCATAGCATAATCCGATAGGTAGCGCACATGCATGATGGGTAAAATTGTCACGAGCGATAAATCCTCGAACGCTATAAGCCGAACGTTAGACATTCGTTCTTGTTACAGTGATGAACTGTGTAGTAACATCATAGATGTTCTTTGCAGTGTTTAACCAATCTCTCCATAGTACAACTACAAAACTTGCTTTAAAATGTAATATAAATGTTGTAGGTAAATGTTCCCCCCCCCCCACACAGGAGTGATTTTGTTTTTGCCACATCTGATAGATGTTATTGGATGTAAATGTAATTATTATAAACGGAGAACACAATCACGATAATGCAAGAACCGTGTCAAGTTTTCTAGTAGTAATAATAATAATAATAATAATAATAATAATAATAATAATAATAATAATAGTAATCTCTAATAATTAGTGCATCAATCTTTGCGTCTGTAACAGCTGTGCAGCATGATTATCCGTTTTATTATATTTTCTGTGACGTTATCTCTGTACTAATATTGTTATTAATCTACTGCTATATCAATAATATTTTGTAAAACGTTTCTACATTGTCGCAGTATATAGGCGGAACACTATGTATGGACCTATCATATTATATATGTGGTAAATCAAATACTGAATAATTATTAATTAGCAATAATAACTGTATATCGAAGTTTTTCATACTATTTTATTTATAACTTCATGTCCCTGTTTTGGTACGTTCCATTGACTGTTCCATTAAACGTTTGTCATAAACGCAGAAAATAAAGCCTTATTTTTACCGTGTGAGCAAAACATATGTGTATCTTATCTGTCGCCTTCCACACAAGATAAGACATGTTGGTGAGATGACCTTGTACTGTGTTTCTATTTATTACGAGCGTATCACGACCGATCGTATCTCACTCGAGGGTGCGACACTCGACCGATTTCAAGCGAGCGATTTAACTCCAATGCAGCACTCTGTTCATTACCAACTGGAGTTCATCAAACGAAATGTTAAACATTTGGAAAGAAAAAAAAAACAGATCATCCTCTTTGAGTTGAATATATAACATAGGCTATTCACATATTTCTGACTATAGACAAGTGAACCTCCCTTCCCTCTTTTATGGACATTTTTTTTTCCTTTGTTAGCACTTATAATGTAAGATATCAGAAGAAAGCTTCAACTTAGACTCGATTCATGATACGGTACGGAAGAGTGCGCACATGTGAGTTAGTATTCAATGTGCGTCAATCCGATCGTTCGTTTCAATATCCGTCATTTCAACGCTCGTGTATCCGGCCTTCAGTTGACGAGGGTTAGAGGTAAGTGATATATAAGGTCAAGTGTGACAAGGATATTATACTATAGTCGCGACGCTGTTATTCCCGGCGTGACTCCTCCTCTATGCTTACGTCTTAGGAAGTGAAGGCTCTATAAAGTCTAGGTAGGTAGTATCGTTCGCCATTTTTGTTCTTTCGTTGCCGAGCTACCAGATGAGGGATTTATTTGCCACACCGTTAAACATTATCATGTCGTAGCTCCTATGATAATAAATCAAACGCACTGTAATTCAGCAAATAATTGAGCGGCAAATAACGTCCTCGTGTGCTTTCTGCGAATGCCAACGAAAGAGCCAAAATGGCGGGTGATTATATTTTAAATATTTATCCAGCCTTAGGAAATGTTTTACATCTTCATCAGCGAATCACAAGACGCACACGTTTAAATGTAGCCGACCTGCAACGTGATTGGCTGTCGGAAATTAGAGCGACGGGACTATAGGTTAGTTGAGGGGACAGATAAGTGACAGGAGACAGGAGGAATGTGAGAAGCTTAGAGTGGGTTAGTCGGGTAGATACAAAGGGCCGTATTCATAGACATTTTTAGCGCGGGCTTCCGGTGGATGATCAGCGTTTTTCGTATTCATAAACCAGTGTTAGCGATAGGATATGATTTGAATTCTGTACTAGTAACCAGTGGATAGCCGGGGCTAGCTTAGTACGCTCGTAGCGCGTGCTGCGAAATGTCCTACAGAGAAGTGACCTATAGAGAACGACATTACTAACTATTAGTGTAGTTTCAGATTTCTGTAGTAGAGGTTTTGTTTTATTAAAGACAACAGTTCTGCCTTTCTTATTTCAGTAATTATCAGAAAAATGAGAGTTCACAAAAGCAGCATGAACACATCGCACAAGTATTTTGAGGACTCGACTGTAAAGACGTTTGAAAAAGATCCCAGGATATGCCTCACTTTCTGCTGAAATATAGGAATGTTAAAAAATAATAATTTTACTTGGAGGGGTGAGGTTAATCTAACATTTTACATACTGCAAACAAAATTACATCTGGCCGCTGATGTCAAGTTCGGAAAATAGTTCCTGACGATTTAACCGAATCCGTTATTCCGAAATTATAACCGTTCGAAGAGGTGGAAAAATTCAAATATCTTGGAGCAACTGTAACAAATATAAATGATACTCGGGAGAAAATTAAACACAGAATAAATATGGGAAATGCCTGTTATTATTCGGTTGAGAAGCTTTTATCATCCAGTCTGCTGTCAAAAAATCTGAAAGTTAGAATTTATGAAACAGTTATATTACAGGTTGTTCTGTATGGTTGTGAAACTTGGACTCTCACTTTGAGGGAAGAACATAGGCTAAGGGTGTTTGAGAATAAGGTACTTAGGAAAATATTTAGGGCTAGAGGGATGAAGTTACAGGAGAATGGAGAAAGTTACACAACGCAGAGCTGCACGCATTGTATTCTTCACCTGACATAATTAGGAACATTAAATCCAGACGTTTGAGATGGGCAGGGCATGTAGCACGTGTGGGCGACTCCATAAATGTATATAGAGTGTTAGTTGGGAGGCCGGCGGGAAAAAGACCTTTGGGGAGGCCGAGACGTAGATGGGAAGATAATATTAAAATGGATTTGAGGGAGGAGGAATATGATGGTAGAGACTGGATTAATCTTGCTCAGGATAGAGACAATGGCGGGCTTGTGTGAGGGCGGCAATGAACCTCCGGGTTCCTTAAAAGCCAGTAAGTAAGTTACTTAAAATTTACACTTTACATAACGGAATTTTTCCTTTAACCATTAACAATAAAATCGTACATTAAGTAAAGCTTAAAATACTTTATACATATTTCGAAGTAAAAGCTTTGCACGTTATACTATTAAATATTTTTCGCTGAGTTTTATATTATAATTTGAAGAAGTGTGATCCCAAAACACGTTCAGTCCATTTCTGTGAAAGGCCTGAGCTGGTTTTTGTATTCATCGGTCTAGGAACTGAGCGAGTTTTCAACTGATATGGACAATAACGCAAACTTTTAGACAAGGATTGGGGTTGTTTTAAGAAAACAAGCTTAAAATGTAGGCTAATGCTAGAGGTCTCAAACATAATCATGTGAAATTGTACTATAAATCATAAAAATGACCAAATGGACTGAGTGAGTTTTGGGAATGCTCTTCAATCACTACATCAATTTTCGATCTCTACAGCCAATGATGTCGTTTCTTATATTTCCGGGGTAAAAGAAAATCCAAATTTCAGTCACATTAATTTCTTACTCACATTTTAATTGCATGAGACATGCATTAGCTGATAATTTCGGCTCCATTCAACAAATATTTGACATTAGTGCACGTTTCTGATTTTTACTCAGGTAGTTACGCAACATGCCTCAAATTGTCGGTGTTCGGGAAGTGGGACCGGGTAATGTGCCAATAAATTGAATACATTTACATTACATTAAATTTAAATTATACACATTGTTTAGAAACGAATTATCTCCCAACATACACATTACAAACAAGTGATATAGTGAAGATATTTTCCTCGTCGAGTCTCACTCAACATTCACGATGAAGGGCCTTCTTGTGGTCGCTGCCCAGTGTCTGGGAGTGACGGGTTCTCAGATGAGTACCAAATATGAAGGGAAAGTCACCCATATTGTTATTTGTTTATTTATTTATTTAATTATTTAATGATATATTTACTTATTTAGGCCTATTTACTTATTTATTTATTCATTTATTCACTTATTTATTTACTCATTCATTTATTCACTTATTCACTTATTTATTCATTTATTCACTATTTAATTAATTTATTTATTTATTCACTTATTCACCTATCTATCTATCTATCTATCTATCTATCTATCTATCTATCTATCTATCTATCTATCTATCTATCTATCTATCTATCTATCTATCTATCTATCTATCTATCTATCTATCTATCTATCTATCTATCTATCTATCTATCTATCTATCTATCTATCTATCTATCTATCTATCTATCTATCTATCTATCTATCTATCTATCTATCTATCTATCTATCTATCTATCTATCTATCTATCTATCTATCTATCTATCTATCTATCTATCTATCTATCTATCTATCTATCTATCTATCTATCTATCTATCTATCTATCTATCTATCTATCTATCTATCTATCTATCTATCTATCTATCTATCTATCTATCTATCTATCTATCTATCTATCTATCTATCTATCTATCTATCTATCTATCTATCTATCTATCTATCTATCTATCTATCTATCTATCTATCTATCTATCTATCTATCTATCTATCTATCTATCTATCTATCTATCTATCTATCTATCTATCTATCTATCTATCTATCTATCTATCTATCTATCTATCTATCTATCTATCTATCTATCTATCTATCTATCTATCTATCTATCTATCTATCTATCTATCTATCTATCTATCTATCTATCTATCTATCTATCTATCTATCTATCTATCTATCTATCTATCTATCTATCTATCTATCTATCTATCTATCTATCTATCTATCTATCTATCTATCTATCTATCTATCTATCTATCTATCTATCTATCTATCTATCTATCTATCTATCTATCTATCTATCTATCTATCTATCTATCTATCTATCTATCTATCTATCTATCTATCTATCTATCTATCTATCTATCTATCTATCTATCTATCTATCTATCTATCTATCTATCTATCTATCTATCTATCTATCTATCTATCTATCTATCTATCTATCTATCTATCATTATAATTATAAATCTTGATTATACAACTTTTAACATATTTCTATGATAACACAAGACAAATCCAGAAACTGATATTACATTCTTTTTTTTTTTTTAATAATAAACACTACAAATTTACAAAGTACACTGAAGTCTGCAGCCAGGTAGTGCCACTCGAAACTTCTGTCCAGCAGCCAGATCTTGGGGTCCTCTCGTGTTAGATCGGATTCGCACTCGCTCTTGTCCATGTACACCAGACACACCTTTCCGATGCCTTGGCAAGCGTCCAGGTCGAAGATCTTGCACTTGACGCCGAAGTTGGGGTCGTCCTGCTCGCTGCAGATCTCGATGTCCAGCAGCGTGGGGCATTCCGCATCGCCCATGCTCTTGACGCCGGCCAGCCGTCGTAACTCAGACATAGAGTTAATCTTCATGTTGCCGATGGGGAGCACCTCGCCTTGTGGATATTCTCGACCATGGCTTCATTAAAGATCGGTCATGCTCTCTCCTTTCTTCGTGGAAGTTTTGTTCTTGTGAACTTTCTACCCGTGCTCAAGCAGGTACGCTACACATTAAATGAGAAAGATCTCTTCTAACGAAACAGCGTTAGGAAATGATCCCAGGATGGAGGCAGCATTCCCTCGCTGAACCGCTATTCCAATGCGTTGACGAAGGAAATTGATACATCTAGGATCGCCGGTACGGGACAGTAGGCGTGTACCAATTTGGGTGAGTAGATCTTTAGCGTCTCTACACCACGGACCAAAGGTCTCAACTGCAAAAGCGACGAAGATGTAATTTGATGTTAAATGTTCATATTTGCGTCGTTTAGCATGATAAGCGGATTCAGCAGCAGATCCGGCATAATTGACAGAAGATTTTAAATGGGAAAGGGCTAATGTATACACACATGTAAAATCCCAGATGAGTGATTTACCTTTGGACCAAGGAATTAATGTCAAGCCGTCAGGTCGTTTACCATCCGACCGGCTAATACCAGATGGTTCAAGAAGAGTTGGAATGTCACAGGAGGTTAAAGATCTACTAATGATGTTATTAATAGCAGAATGTCTAGGAATGCGACCTTTACTTCTGGCACAGCTTAAGGCATGATGTCCAAAGGAATCCACAGTCTCTCCGCATATACATTGGTGTACATGGCAAATTTTGCAGCCCAGACGCAATGCAGTAGCGATTTGGAAAGATTTACCGTCCATCAAGGTACCAACATAGGAGGAAGGCAGAGCATGGAGCCAAGATCCAGATTCCTTCTCTTGGAGAGCTTTAAGACGAGCGATGTCCTTGTCAGATGTGAAAGAGGATATAAGAGAATCAAGTATTTGACCTGCAATAATCTCATCCCAGGCTTTTTGAATGGCTGGATTCTGGGGAGGAGCAAAGTTATTCGTTTTTTCGTACCACTTATTTAAAGCTTCAGGAACATAGCAAATGTCGACAGCATCACTGTAAATAGGGAAAATAAATTTGATGAAGTCAATAACGCCAAAGACTGAAGATAAGAAAGCTGGTATACAAATATCAGTAAGTGTACGAATACCGAGGCCTCCTAATTTAATTGGGAGAGAAGCCTGTACACAACTGTCGTTGTCAAAAGAAGTATTTAAAATAGATTGTAAAGACTGCTTTAATAAATCATCTGCCTGCTGGAGAAAAGCAGGAAAAAGAAATAAGGGCGTAGTTCTTAAAAAATAAGTGAATTTAGGGATTAATAGGCAATTTTTGATAATGAAATAAGAGACTTGGGGGTGAAAATGTTCAAGACGACCAAACAGATTTTTCAGGAGCTCCAATTTTTGAGTAGCTATTTCATCAACAGAATCTAAAAAGATGGGAGAACCCAGGACGGACAGATTTGACTTTGTGACAGTTTTAATGCCAGGAGCATTATTTTCTATCTATCTATCTATCTATCTATCTATCTATCTATCTATCTATCTATCTATCTATCTATCTATCTATCTATCTATCTATCTATCTATCTATCTATCTATCTATCTATCTATCTATCTATCTATCTATCTATCTATCTATCTATCTATCTATCTATCTATCTATCTATCTATCTATCTATCTATCTATCTATCTATCTATCTATCTATCTATCTATCTATCTATCTATCTATCTATCTATCTATCTATCTATCTATCTATCTATCTATCTATCTATCTATCTATCTATCTATCTATCTATCTATCTATCTATCTATCTATCTATCTATCTATCTATCTATCTATCTATCTATCTATCTATCTATCTATCTATCTATCTATCTATCTATCTATCTATCTATCTATCTATCTATCTATCTATCTATCTATCTATCTATCTATCTATCTATCTATCTATCTATCTATCTATCTATCTATCTATCTATCTATCTATCTATCTATCTATCTATCTATCTATCTATCTATCTATCTATCTATCTATCTATCTATCTATCTATCTATCTATCTATCTATCTATCTATCTATCTATCTATCTATCTATCTATCTATCTATCTATCTATCTATCTATCTATCTATCTATCTATCTATCTATCTATCTATCTATCTATCTATCTATCTATCTATCTATCTATCTATCTATCTATCTATCTATCTATCTATCTATCTATCTATCTATCTATCTATCTATCTATCTATCTATCTATCTATCATCTATCTATCTATCTATCTATCTATCTATCTATCTATCTATCTATCTATCTATCTATCTATCTATCTATCTATCTATCTATCTATCTATCTATCTATCTATCTATCTATCTATCTATCTCTATCTATCTACCTGCCTACCTACCTGCCTGCCTGCCTGCCTGCCCACCTGCCTGCCTGCCTGCCTGCCTGCCTGCCTGCCCCACCCTGCCTGCCTGCCTGCCTGCCCACCCACCTGCCTGCCTGCCTGCCTGCCACCCTGCCTGCCTGCCTGCCTGCCTGCCCCACCTGCCCACCCTGCCTGCCTGCCTGCCTGCCTGCCTGCACTGCCTGCCTGCCCCACCTGCCCCCCCACCTGCCCCACCCACCTGCCCCCTGCCTGCCTGCCTGCCTGCCTGCCTGCCTGCCTGCCTGCCCACCTGCCTGCCCCACCTGCCTGCCTGCCTGCCTGCCTGCCTGCCTGCCTGCCTGCCTGCCTGCCTATCTATCTATCTATCTATCTATCTATCTATCTACCTATCTACCTACCTACCTATCTATCTACCTGCGTACCCACCTACCCACCCACCTATCTACCCACCTATCTACCTACCTACCTATCTACCTACCTACCTATCTATCTACCTACGTACCCACCCACCCACCCACCTATCTACCCACCTATCTACCTACCTACCTATCTACCTACCTATATTTATTTATTTATTTATTTATTTGTTGATGAACATAACAGGCAAAGCCCAATTACAATGTTCACGACTAAGAAATTAATTTATAAAACATAAACATGGAAAAGGAAACATACACTTATTAAAAACTGAAACAAAATAGAAATAAGAGAAGGATAAAAAGAGAAATTTAAATAAGGTGTGAAAGTAGTTTCAAATTAACTAACAACAATATTCTGTAAAATATGATAACAAATAATTCTGTATATAGAGAAATTCATATTGAAAATATCAACATTCGGATGAGGATGTAATTTATTGTATAATTGTAATATCTGGAAAACTGGGGAATTTTTGTGGGATTCAGTATTTGTCCTTGGTATGTAAAACAAATTTCAAAATTTCGTTTTAAGCTTAGGTGCATATAATGTTATATAATAAAATAAACCAACACAGTCCAACTTATTGTTAATAATTTTATAAAGAAAGTTTAAAGATTGACAATTTCGTCTAATTTGCAAACTAGTAAACTAGTTATCATTGTACGAAGCGAGTTCATAGAGTTGTGATGTTTCAAATTACCGATTTTGATCGAGATATTTTGACGCACATTAAGTCTTTTTCGCATTCGATATAGGAAGTCAAATTCACTCACAGTGTGTCAAGATATTGGACGAGACTAGAATTTCCTACGCTAATGGAACTAATGCGGATAATCATATAGGTAAACAAAACTGCATTACAGGGAGAGATGGTGAAGCGGAGGGTCTGTCGCATGGAAACTCGTATTCATTTGTCATTGATCTGCTGCTCAGGACGTTAAGGACTTTGGGTACAGTCACGGCGGTTTAGTTTCCATGAAATTAATCCATTCTTCTTCAAATTAGGTAACGACTAAATTAATCGATTACACAAAATCTGTTTTCTTGTTTAGTATTAGTATTACTATTTATTTATTTAACCTGGTAGAAATAAAGCCGTCAGGCCTTCTCTGCCCCTCTACAAGGAGATTCCAACTATAATATGAACAATAAAATTACAATTAGTATTAAATTTACAATTACAATTACAAATAAAATTACAATTAGTTTCAAATTTACAATTACAATTACAAATAAAATTACAATTAGTTTTAAATTTACAATTACAATTACAAATAAAATTACAATTAGTATTAAATTTACAATTACAATTACAAATAAAATTACAATTAGTATTAAATTTACAATTAAAATTACAAATAAAATTACAATTAGTATCAAATTTACAATTAAAATTACAAATAAAATTACAATTAGTTTCAAACTTACAATTACAATTACAAATAAAATTACAATTAGTTTCAAATTTACAATTACAATTACAAATAAAATTACAATTTAGTATTAAATTTACAATTACAAATAAAATTACAATTAGTATCAAATTTGCAATTACAATTACAAATAAAATTACAATTAGTATCAAATTTACAATTACAATTACAAATAAAATTACAATTAGTATCAAATTTACAGTTACAATTACAAATAAAATTACAATTAGTATCAAATTTACAATTACAATTACAAATAAAATTACAATTAATATCAAATTTACAATTACAATTACAATAAAAATCAAAGTACGAAAAGATAACCTGACTAATTAAAGCTAGACAATTTATCATAGAAAAAAAAAAGAATATTTTATATTTACTGAATAAATTAAACCTAGAATAACAAAATTGTATAGTGATGAAATTACTGGATATTGACATATTTTGTGATAGATTAAGGAAACTATTTACAAGAAATCAATTACTGACCAAGTGCCTAGTAAGTTTGCGTTTGAATTCAATTTTATTTCGACAGTCCCTGATGCTAGCAGGTAGCGAATTCCAGAGTCTTGGCAGGGCTATTGTGAAAGAGGATGAGTATGAGGAGGTGCGATGGGATGGTATTGTTACTATTGTTTCATGACGAGAGCGTGTGTTCAGATTGTAGTGGGAAGAAAGGTAAGTGAAGCGAGACGACAGGTACGAAGGAATAGAAGAGTTCAAGTTTTCGAAGAGAAAGAGAAGTGAATGTAAATTTATTTTCTTATCTAGTTTAAGCCAATCTATTATTTCCAGGGATGGGGTAATATGATCATATTTACGAACATTGCTTACAAAACGTACACACAAATTATGAGCACGTTGAAGTTTCATTTTGTTGTCGCTGGAGAGGACAGTCAGTAAAATGTCAGCATAGTCAAAATAGGGAAATACAAGCGTCTGCACAAGGGACTTTTTTAAGCAAGAGGGGAGATAAACATTTATCCTTTTTAGCACATGGATAATAGAATATACTTTTGTGCAGGTTTCTGTTTGTTTAGGGAACCGAACACATTTTTTTCGTCTAGGACATTTTGCTATATCTAGCGCAACTATTCTCGTCAGAGTTCAGGGCAATACTTCTACAGCAACTATGTTTTTTTTCTTTTTTTTTAAGTGAGTCATGTTATTGCCCTTTCCCAATCTCCCTTAGAAAATCTGTACTCATTTTGAATGATTTTAGCTGACTTTGTATGTTTGAGAATATGCCACTAGGCGGCCAAACTTGCAAATAGCTACCAAAATTCAAATCTGTCCAAATTACACTGCGGTCCAAGTTACACGGACTTCCTCTACATCAATTTCAAATCTGTATAGGCAATAATGTCATTTCTTGTATTTCCTGGGCAAAAGAAAATCCCATTTGTATACAATTAATGTTTTATGTAACGTGCTTCTACATTGACGCTGCTTGCCAGCTGGAACAGATATGGAATTTACTTACATTATATTAAATTGAATTTGGACACAAAATTTAGAAATTAATTATTGCGCAATGTACGTATTTACACACAATTGATATAACAAATATATTTTGAAAGCCCAACTCGTATAAAAGCTTGCTCGTTGAGTCTTATTCAGCATTCACGATGAAGTCTCTTTTCGTGGTCGCATTTGTGAGCCTAGGAGTGCTGGGGTTCTCAGGTGAGTACCAAGTGTGAAGGGAACGTCATCAATACACTTATCATTGTACAAAGTAAGCGGTTACACTTATGATAGAACTATTTTGAGGTAGAATAAATCTTTTCCAATGCTTGGTATAGGAAGCCAAATCCCTCAGAATGTTTCACGAAATTAGACGAGATTAAAAATGTTCTACAACTTTTCGTCCCAGTCGGTTCACAAGAGTATCATTCGTCCAACATTATTCGTCCCGTTGTGAATTTGTCACACATTTTTCGTTCAAAGAATTCTTACGTCACACTTTGGAATTAAAAACTATATATATATATATATATATATATAAAATCTCATTATTACTATTATTGCCAATATTATTATTATTATTATTATTATTATTATTATTATTATTACTTACTTACTTTTAAGGAACTCGGAGGTTCATTGCCGCCCTCACATAAGCCCGCCATTGGTCCCTATCTTGAGCAAGATCAATCCAGTCCTCTAACATCATATACCACCTCCCTCAAATCCATTTTAATATTATCTTCCCATCTACGTCTCGGCCTCCCCAAAGGTATTTTTCCCTCTGGCATCCCAACTAACACTCTATATGTATTTCTGGATTCGCCCATACGTGCTACATGTCCTGATCTCAAACGTCTGGATTTAATGTTCCTAATTATGTCAGGTGATGAATACAATGCGTGCAGTTCTGTGTTGTGTAACTTTCTCCATTCTCCTGTAACTTCATCCCTTTTAGCCACAAATATTTTCCTAAGCACCTTATTCTCAAACACCCTTAACCTATGTTCCTCTCTCAAAGTGAGAGTCCACGTTTCGCAACCATACAGAACAACCGGTAATATAACTGTTTTATAAATTCTAACTTTCAGGTATTTTGACAGCAGACTGGATGATAAAAGCTTCTCAACCGAATAATAACAGGCATTTCCCATATTTATTCTGTGTTTAATTTCCTCCCGAGTATCATTTATATTTATTACTCTTGCTCCCAGATATCTGAATTTTTCCACCTCTTCAAAGGATAAATTTCCAATTTTTATATTTCCATTTCGTACAATATTCTCGTCACGAGACATAATCATATACTTTGTGCTACTGCTACTGCTACTACTACTACTACTACTACTACTACTACTACTACTACTACTACTACTACTACTACTACTACTACTACTACTACTACTACTACTACTACTGACCAATGTTTTTATTGTCTCACTAACATTACTTATCTAACTTTCATTATTCACTTTCATGCTGTTTTACGGTTGGGCTCGCGTCTTTTAAGCGCGGATAAGAGATTGCACTATGGTGCATCCGTAGCTGCTGACAGGTATGCTCTATCCCCCTTCATGCTGCACGATGGGGCATATTACGTTGCACTACTTATCCTTTACCCATTTCAGCTAGTGTTGACTACCACGGATCTAAAAATTATTAATGTAGGGTAATAACTACCGTAAGCCAAATGTATTCAATTAGAATTAGAGTCTGGCTGGGCGGAAGAGAAGGCCTACTGGCCTCAGCTCTGCAAGATTAAATAAATACATTATTATTATTATTATTATTATTATTATTATTATCATCATCATCATCATTATTATTATATGCATTTATCTTCATCCTTACTACCCACAACTGAGATCTCTTTTGGAAAGCATGTACGGTCAAAAGACCCGTGCACTGGATTAAGACCCGGAATATAATTGTTGAATAAATATATAGTTTCGGAATATGTATGATTAGAACTTTCTTGTGTTAAATATTAACGTACGTTGTTAAAATGTTTCGACCTATTTTCGGTCATCTTCGGAACTGGTCGTTGTTGGTCTTGGCTCCTCTTATTTCCTGTGTGGGTGCGTTCGTAGTGTAGATTCAAAGAGTCTATGTGTTTTGAAATTGAGTTGTGTGTTGAAAATATCGTTGGGGTGTGTTTTCGTGTGTATATTTCATATTGTTCTAGTGTGTTGAGTTTCTGGCTTTTTGGTTGGATTTGCACACCCCAACGATATTCTCAACACACAACTCAACTTAAAAATACATACACTCTTTGACTCTACACTACGAACGCACCCACACAGGAAACAAGAGGCGCCAAGACCAACAACGACCAGTTCCGACGATGACCGAAAATAGGTCGAAACATGTTAACAAAGTGCGTTAATATTTAACACAAGAAAGTTCTTATCATACATATTCCGAAGTGATACAGTGTTAACAGCTGTGTAATCAAGATGTATAAACTATATAGCTCAGGAGCATATCGCTTAGCATCTACTAACAACACTCTATCAGCAGTAAATTTTACATTTCATTTTTCTTCCTTCTACTATCACCCCTGTCATGTTCTGAAAACAGTTCCTCACTAAATCCTCCAAGTAGACTTTGAGCAGGGTAGGTATAAAGGGTATCCTTGTTGTAGTCCTCTCCCTATTCCACTTCCATCATACAATTCTTCTTCTACCTGACTTTCACTCATATAAAAGATTATTTATGCTCGCCCATGCCGAAATGTAGTAATTATACACCTGGTAGCAGTCCTTTAATGCATGTCATTAAAGTACACCTATTCATTAAAGTTCAGGTTTTCGATTATTCTCGGATATGCAATCGAAAGACGAGGAAACGTCACGGAGGCTGGAAATCCAATACTGTTGCAGAAGGTTATATTCTGTTACTATAATAATTAGCGTTAATTGTAAATAATATTCAAATAAATTCAATTTGTCATCTCGTTTTTCAATTCTAAATCAATTTCCAGGTTATACATTTTCTGCATTACATGAAGGTCAATAACATTATTGTTCCTCGGAAAAAATCAATACTTTCGCTTCTGCGCACATCTCACAATTTCGAGCTATGAACAAGGTCACTTCCGATCTTCTGTCAGACACAAATAAAATGAATATTCCTGCATAATTTCAAGTTAGAAACATGGTCGAGCATAAAAAGTCGTATGAAACTTGCCTATAATGGTAATTAAGACGCTCGTACTAAAATTATGAAACTCGCTTGCGCTTGTTTAATAAACAAACATACTTGCGTCTTAATTGCTATCATTATAGGCTCGTTGCATTATACTATTAAGAGCCTGCTCTCTTTCGAACCCACAGTAATTTTCTTAAGGATCCCCATAAGCTTATAGGACTAATTTATTTAATTGTGATCTGTTACCATTCCATATTC
Organism: Periplaneta americana; assembly: GCA_025594305.2. Taxonomy (NCBI): domain Eukaryota; kingdom Metazoa; phylum Arthropoda; class Insecta; order Blattodea; family Blattidae; genus Periplaneta; species Periplaneta americana. The sequence goes on along the minus strand of JAJSOF020000023.1, from coordinate 2,976,448 downwards.
ACAGGTATATGGAAAGTTAGTATAGCTACGTAGTTAGTACATTATGCAACGAAATAACATGTCATATAAACAACAAAAAGATAAAAATATGCCTACACGGATATTTAAATCTTCTGAACATTCATGTCGCGAAGTTAACAAATATACATTAGACGATATATTTCTTCATTGCAGGACATTCCTCGTCCCTTGATGTGGATCTGGCCGGACTCAAAGAAGCTTTTCTGTCTTCTGATGTCGGACTCGAACCCTTCACCGCTGCTCATTTGTCAAGAACACGGCGTAACGATGAAGACTTTGAAGAAATGGTACATTATCTATACTTCTATGACACCATATTAGAGTACTTTCTTAGCCTGATAGTGCCGAGTATATTATCAGTAAGACATTAGCTCCATTCTGGGATTGATCGTGCGTGACAGAAACCTGAAATCCTAGCATAGCTGAAGGCTGTATTGCCAGACTGTACCCATAGAACCATCACAGCTTTGGTGTGGTGAGGAGACTAGACAACAATGCATTTTCGAGCAGCATGTATTACGTTATGTGCAACACTGCCATATTTAAGGTATTCAGCGTACCTTCTGCCGGAAATGTCCTCAGAATGTCTCACAATGTTCATTCACATCGGATTCACTTCTTTTTGAAAATACGCCTGTAGGAACTTTCATCCTCTTCCAACATGCCGAACACCTGGTTCAAATCTGAACCTTCCACTTCGGACCTGATCGCAAGCAATGTGCATTTATTAACGGTTCGTTTTGTATTTACGTTTTCCAGTCATGCTGCGGAGATTTCAACAGAGAAATGGCGAAGAAAAGGGCTAAACTTCGTAGGGAGTGTTACAATTCTATGAGAAATAGTAAGTTTTATATTATCGGTCCGTGAAATAGTGCATTATGCAACGAGCCTATAACGGTAGTAATTAAGACGCGAGTATGTTTATGAAACGAGCACAAGCGTCTTAATTACCATTATAGGCAAGTTTCATACGACTTTTTATGCTCGACCATATTTATAACTTGAAATTATTCATAAGTATTCATGTTATTCTTATCTGACTGGGGAGCGGAACTGACCTTGTGCAATATCTCGTAAATTGTGAGATGTGCGCAGACGCAAAAGTATTGATTTTTTCCGAGACACAAATGTCATTGACCTTGATATAATCTAAACAGTAAAATAAACATTAATCTTCATATACGGCAAACTTGAAATAAATTTAGACAGTGAAAAACGAGACGACAAATTGAATTTATTTGAATATTATTTACAATTAACGCTAATTATTACAGTAACAGAACATAACCTTCTGCGACACTATTGGACTTCCAGCCTCCGTGACTTTTCGCTAGTTGTCTTTCGATTGCATATCCGAGAATAATCTATACTTGCGCTTTCATATTGCTACAATAATGTTTTCTGATTGGTGGAACACCTGAACTTTAATGAATAGGTGTACGTTAATGAGTTCCATTAAAGGGTTGCTACCAGGTGTATAATTACTGCATTTCGGCATGGTCGAGCATAAATTTCTTTTATGAATTTCCAAATAAATAAAGAAATAATATTAACTCATTATTTCAGAAAAATTCCAATGCGATAAATCAAAAGAAACCCTTCAAGCTGCATACGTAAGTATTCTTTTTGTTATAACTCCTGTTAGAATTAAGCATAAGATAACATCCAATCCGAACAATTATCATATTTCCATACATAGTCTGGTACACCTATTACGCTGTAATTCGTTTGATATGCTTCTCGTAGTTCTATTTTTCAGACATTTGAGATTAGTTAGGCTACAATAAACGTACCTTCTCCTTAACTTATACAGTTTCACATAATAACTAGGATCTAATTAATTGCTATTATAATTACCTAATAATGCAATCAGTACATGAATACTAATTTCCTGTTTTAAACTTATATTCGCATCCTCGTCACATTTCTACCTACAGTCCAGGATGGAAGAGAACACTTGGAATTCTTTTAAAAAGTTTTTTGAGATCGTAACGGGCCATTAGGCTCAATGACATGAAATTAAAATGGTAATAAATATTAAAATTATTGAAATACAGCTGAAGGAGAGTTAAATGTGGTACAGTTTTCGTTGTCACATCTCGAAGATCAGTCAGCTGGTTTCGGTGCAGTGTTGGTTGTTGACGTGATGTGATCAGATCAGTTATTCAGCTGAGACTGACGTTCGAACATAATTCCTCCTACAGGAAGAATCAATAGCATTTGTAATCATTTCACGTCACAATTTTATTTATTGTGTGTTCAATTTTAACATGTTATGATAAAATGCAATACCACGGGTGATTACTTGACATATGTATATGTAATTTCAACAGCATAATTTTTCAAACACAGCAATTATTTTGCATTAAGTATGTTCGTAACCTGCTTGTTTTAACTTATACAATATATGGAACATAATACTTCCACAAGAAGAATTCAATAACAATGTAATTATTAGACTTCGTTGAATTGCCACACGCAGCATGCAATCAGGTTGCCGATGTACGGTAGTATAGAGGAGGTGAGCGACCGCCCGGTCTCGTAGTATAAGCAGTTCATGTTAAGAGTTGTGACCGGTCCAAATAGATATAGCAGCTACAGCTAATGTATACCTATGTAAGCACATGTTTCTGCATTACTGTGGTTGGAATAGTCAAAGCTTAACATTTGTTCAGTGCAGACAAGAATTCAATCAAACATACTACAATGAGAGTGTTGCTGTTCCAAATAATTGCCCCTGGAATACCCTTACCCCCACAGCCAGTCTTGACCCGTTGGAAAACGTGGTTGGATGCTGTTAATTATTATGCAGAATTTTACGGAAAAATAATGGAGGTAATTGATGCATTGGATAGCACAGACAGTTCCGCTGTTGCAGCTGTAAATTCATTGCTTCTGAACAGCTATTGGAAGATATTAAGTTCATTGATTATAATTTTAAAATCGTGTCCAAAAGCATCACCGTCTTAGAATCGTCTAAACTACAACTCTCAGAAGCCCTTAATATAGTGCATAAAGTATCACAAACCGTTACCCAAAATAACAATTCACTAATTTCAGAAAAAGTGAATGTAAGTTAAACATTATTGCTAAAAATTCTGCCTAGTCACAACTTCGTATTATAAATACTATCAGGTCAAGACAAGACGTCTGAACTTGGTGTACTAAAAAGTAGTAACTTTCCGTTCTTCAAAAATGCACCTACAGTATTACATCGTTTGATGTTTAACGTACATTTTCCCAATATAAAAACTGTTTGAGTGACCATCGGAGGAGGTTCACTTTACAGTCGCTCAAAATTTACGTAACTCTTTACTGGAATGCACATATTCAAGGATGATGTGAATATATTGCATTAAATTTTAAGAGTTAATATATATCTCACTATAAAATAATTGTGTATTTACATGTTTAGACATTTCCTACTTCAATGATCCTTCATTATATTTCTTGAATGCAGGATACAGGTTTTATTGTAACCGAAGTATACTGCTCAGTGTTTACATCAGAGGCAAACTCCATGCGTTGCACGACCCCCTTCTCATACAGTCTATACTGCGTGCGTAGTAAATCTTACGATTCTCGTGGCAATTCCACGAAGTCTACTAATTATTTTATGTCACAATTTTGTGTTCAATTTCAATATTTATGACAAAATGAAAATATTGTTCATGTAAACACCTGAGTCAGAACGCATCTAATTATAATGTAACACTCATCAAGTCAAGTGGTAACGAAGTTTGTTTGCCCGAATATTACTTCATTCAACTAATATTTGTATTTAGTATTTAGCGTGTATAATATGATACTTGTGATGATCTGATGATGGCAACCAATTGCCGAAAACGTTAATGCTATCAATAAATGTGGCTTAGTTAATAATATAAGATTACACATTACAAGATAAGCAAACACACGGACACATTAAACCTATATTCACTTTATTCAATTGCTTATCGGTCTACACCGCCTCTTCAAAATGGAAATAATGTATTAACATTTGAAAAAATATATGTTTCAGTGTGCGGAGGAATGTATGTGCGAGAGACAAAGCATGGTAAGTGTGTTAAAATACTGAGTAAGTACATAAACGTCTTCTAATTTCTTCAAAGTTTAAGTTTCAATACAGGCACAGTGCTTACTTACTTACTTGCATTTAAGGAACCCGGAGGTTCATTGCCGCCCTCACATAAGCCCACCATTGGTCCCTATCCTGAGCAAGATTAATCCAGTCTCTACCATCATATCCTACCTCCCTCAAATCCATTTTAATATTATCTTCCCATCTACGTCTCGGCCTCCCTAAAGGTCTTTTCCCCTCCGGCCTCCCCACCAACACTCTATATGCATTTCTGGATTCGCCCATACGTGCTACATGTCCTGCCCATCTCAAACGTCTGGATTTAATGTTCCTAATTACGTCAGGTGAAGAATACAATGCGTGCAGCTCTCTGTTGTGTAACTTTCTCCATTCTCCTGTAATTTCATCCCTCTTAGCCCCAAATATTTTCCTAAATACCTTATTCTCAAACACCCTTAACCTATGTTCATCTCTCAAAGTGACAGTCCAAGTTTCACATCCATAAAGAAAAACCGGTAATATAACTGTTTTATAAATTCTAACTTTCAGTTTTTTTTGACAGCAGACTGGATGATAAAAGCTTCTCAACCAAATAATAACAGGCATTTCCCATATTTATTCTGCGTTTAATTTCCTCCCGAGTGTCATTTATATTTGTTACTGTTGCTCCAAGATATTTGAATTTCTCCACCTCTTCAGAAGATAAATTTCCAATGTTTATATTTCCATTCCGTACAAATTCTCGTCACGAGACATAATCATATACTTTGTCTTTTAGGGATTTACTTCCAAACCTATCTCTTTACTTGCTTCCAGTAAAATTCCCGTGTTTTTCTCTAATCGTTTGTGGATTTTCTCCTAACATATTCACGTCATCCGCATAGATAAGCAGCTGATGTAACCCGTTCAATTCCAAACCCTCTCTGTTATCCTGAACTTTCCTAATGGCATATTCTAGAGCAAAGTTAAAAAGTAAAGGTGATAGTGCATCTCCTTGCTTTAGCCCGCAGTGAATTGGAAACGCATCCGACAGAAACTGACCTACACGAACTCTTCTGTACGTTTCACTGAGACACATTTTAAGTAATCGAACTAGTTTCTTGGGAATACCAAATTCAATAAGAATATCATATAAAACTTCTCTCTTAACCGAGTCATAGGCCTATGCCTTTTTGAAATCTATGAATAACTTAATGCACTGTACCCTTATACTCCCATTTTTCTCCATTATCTGTCGAATACAAAATATCTGTTCAATAGTTGATCTATTACACCTAAAACCACACTGATGATCCCGAATAATTTCATCTGCATATGGAGTTAATCTTCTCAAATAAATTATTACATATTTTTTATTGGAAACTTTTGACATAGGCTATGCGTTATATATTTTTTTCCGGGTGAAAATTGTTGCATATTAGTTTATTGCAAATATGTTAGTATTGACCAAAAAAGATCAAGACTGGTGAGTGCAACTATTTACACTATTTTTGAGTGCTGTGATCGAGTTAACAAAATAAGAATTAAAATCCTCAGATTCAAGATTAATATAATTACTTCCACCACCAGAAGATCTATTATCATTAACAATTTTCCATGCCACTTTACACTTATTAGTAGAATTGTATATACAAGAAGCATTAAATAGCAATCGTAATGATTTGTAAAGCAAATTAACGTAATTCACGGTTACTGAATTAATGTCTGACGTTCTCTTGTTTTATAAATTGTTAAAACCTTCTAATTTTTAATCATGATCCACTGATTAAATAATTTCTTCATTTTTTGGACATAGGTTTCTTAAGGAAATGTTAAGTCCCTACTTTCTACACCCGGAAAACACACCGCATTGATACACAATATTTATTGTTGTGATAATTTACATGAAATTTCATCGCCATGATCCTAATTTATACAGAATAAATAAATAAATGAAAAAGTGGAAAGAGATCGTGTCAGAAATGAATTGTTCTATATAATTTCAGTGTGATGGGAATGGAAATCTGAAGCCGCATGTCTTCGAAAAGAAATGCCGACAATATTTTATACAGCAAGAATTGAATGATATTGCCAAATCGTTTTGTGATGAAGCTTCCAACGGAGCGCAATTTCACGCAAAAGGTTAGTTTGCTGAATCTGCATGAGCGGCCTACGTCCTGATACAACTGTCATGTTTCTGCATTCTAGAATTCTTCTTCGATGTGATTATGAATTGGTAATTTTTTCACTGTGTCACACCAAACTTCTTTGTGATTTCCAACATTTCGCACATAGGATAAGGTTGCCTATATCGCACCACTTTAGCATTTATAATTTTTATTGAACAATACAATTTTTATTTTCTGCATTCCTTTACAGAAATACATTCCCAGAACATTTACCTTTCATGTAAAAAAGAATCCTTGAACTTGATTTAATATTTTTGAAGTAGAATGACATTTTCGAAACACTTCTCAGTGGTGCCATTTAGGCAACTAGTTTCCTAAATAGCACCTGCGGTTTCTTAAATCGCACCTCTTTAACTGCAGGGAACAGGATGAAGGAAAGCTTTTAATATTGAACATATTGAACAGTATTTAATATGACTAATGTAATAAATGCAAATTACAAGTTTATTGAAATTAATGGAAGAGAGTAACGTATCTTCAAATGAAATTGAAAAAATAGAGCATAAATTACCTAACATTTAAACTTCCTGAATGCGTTTTTTATTGTTACACATTTGCCACGTGCTTCACCAGGCAGTTCAGACTGTAAACTGCGTCACCTTTTCTCCACGATTATCTCGAAGCCACCTAAGAACTGCTTCATGATTTAGCTGTCTGAAATGATTTGAAGATAGAAACATCTAAAGGCTGGGCCTCTGAGTATTATGACGAGGAAGCTGAAATAGGAGCACATCATTTTCCCGAGATAATCTAGCTTCTAAATTTTTGGAATTGTTCGTATAGGTGGATATACAGAAGCAGCACTTTTTTCTATGGCAGGTTTGAGTGGCAAATAAAATGTTTGAGCTATTCGACAAATAGTTCACTGTTGATGTAACCTAAATCAGAGCAGACAACTCACGATCCTGGAAGAACATCAACTGATAATGTAGGATGCACTGTTTGACGTTTAAAAATGTTCATTGGTGGCACGAAATATCTGCTACGCTTGTATAAAACACACTTGTTGTATTAACGCCCTTTTCACCATTTGACATTGCACCCACTTGATGCACTCCTCGTTCAGTTAAAATTTTTGGGCCTTCTTTTGTACGGCTAGAATTGCTACAGTTGCTCATATCGCACCGGTGCGAATTAGGCACCTACAAAGTGGTGCGAATTAAGAAACTACGTCATAAGTTATTATTTCCTTCATTCTAGCCTATAATCACCACATGTTCGAAAATCCTACTAAGTTAAATGTTCTTTAATATTTCTTTTAACCAATAACATCTAAAGATTATGGATTCCTTTGCATACAAGTCCGTTATTTAGTTACAAAATGTTAGCTAAATATACATCGACCTGAGCGATTATATTAGATATACTATCACCACGCTGCTGACACAAAGAAGTGGCAGAAATCAAGTGACATGGTGGAAGTTGATATGGTAGATTGTAACAATACCACTAGATGCCACACTACTACAGTAACTTGTTTTAAACTAGCAGTGGTGCCATTTAGGAAGCGTGCGATTTATGCTACTCTACCCTACATGTGTGCTAAAGGAAAGAATTAATATCAGCGTCTGCAGTTTCCTCCGTAAGCCTCTCAGACATTACATCGTCAACCTCGTCTATAAACCGGTATGGCATAGTTGCGCCCCGAAGAAATCAGGTAGCAGAATGGACGTGGCATAGTTGCGCCCCGAAGAAATCAGGTAGCAGAATGGACATGGCATAGTTGCGCCCCGAAGAAATCAGGTAGCAGAATGGACAAGGCATAGTTGCGCCCCGAAGAAATCAGGTAGCACAATGGACATGGCATAGTTGCGACTCGAAGAAATCAGGTAGCACAATGGACATGGCATAGTTGCGCCCCGAAGAAATCAGGTAGCACAATGGACATGGCATAGTTGCGCCCCGAAGAAATCAGGTAGCAGAATGGACATGACATAGTTGCGCCCCGAAGAAATCAGGTAGCAGAATGGACATGGCATAGTTGCGCCCCGAAGAAATCAGGTAGCAGAATGGACAAGGCATAGTTGCGCCCCGAAGAAATCAGGTAGCACAATGGACATGGCATAGTTGCGACTCGAAGAAATCAGGTAGCACAATGGACATGGCATAGTTGCGCCCCGAAGAAATCAGGTAGCACAATGGACATGGCATAGTTGCGACTCGAAGAAATCAGGTAGCACAATGGACATGGCATAGTTGCGCCCCGAAGAAATCAGGTAGCACAATGGACATGGCATAGTTGCGCCTCGAAGAAATCAGGTAGCAGAATGGACATGGCATAATTGCGCCCTGATGGGTATAGTACACACGGAAGTGACTGTCATAAAAATAAATGAATTACTTTAAAATATTATAGTGGTAGCTACATTTTTTTAAGAACATGTATCTGTCTATTTTATCACTTCTGAAGTCCTCGATCATGTGGTTTAAAAAAGGGAGTCTTTCACGATATGTCTTATTATTGCAGTAATTTTTCAAATTTAAGCTGTTCAAAGTTATATATGTTTTTGTTTGTATATCTTTTAAAACAGTTAAAAATACTGGAAGGTTGGGATGTTCTTGGTAGAATGATTTGTTATAACTAGCGTGGAATGATTCATAAGGTTGGTTGATTACGAGGCTCGAGTTCCCGTAATGCCTTTTTCTCTCTACCTATTTCATCGGGGCGCAACTATGCCAGGCACTTTTCTCTACCTGATGGGAACGGGGCGCAACTATGCCCACAAAACAAGGACCCTTTTTTATCTGCTGCATCCTACCTGACCGTAGGGCGCAATCATGCCCTGCCCCTATAAATGCCTGTAGGGTTTCTGAGACCGAGAGCCAATAATTTACATTTTCTGGTTCCAATGTAGAAACAAAGTTGAGCTGTCATTTACTAAAAAGAAAAACATACAGTAACCTTAAGACCATCTCTTTTTTATCTACATTCCGCCTGACAGACCCGGAGTGATCATTTTTGCTAGGAAAATATGTGCGAGACCCGTCGGGTTAAAGATGTAAACTCTAATTATTTCGTAGATAAATGTTAACAAAAATTCAAACCGAGATTAATTTTTTTATAAAACACAAAGACTGGTTTATTATATTTTTGTTTATTTAATTAATTAATTAATTTATTTTTATTGCTAGTAATACAAATTAATAAATACAATGAAAGATGAACTAGCCCACTCCTGAATGAGTAAGACTCGTGCTCAGGAGGGGATTCCAATACAGACAAAAATAAAATTAATATTGAGAGTGAATACAGATTAAATAGTGTTTAATATGTTTAAACCCAAACTATAAATCCAATAGAATTTTATTTTTTTATTAATTTGAAGAGGATTCGTGGTTGAAATATTATTGCAATAAAATTTGTTTAATAATCTGGGACCTTGACTCATGCTATGATAAAAAACTGCATTGGTTTTACATTTTGGTTCAGACAAACGTAGATAATTCATATTTTTAGTTCTATATTTATGTATATACCTTTCATAGGTATTAAAATTTCTATGAAAATATTTTAATAAAATAAAATAATACATTTGTTTAATGTTGAAAACTTTGAAATGTTTAAACAACAATTCAGTTGGGTAATCTTTCTGATTTTTTAAACAAATTTTTAATACTTTTTTTCTGTAGTAAAATTAACGGATAAAGGTTGGATTTATAAGTTCCACCCCAACCTGTAATACCATACATAAATATAGATTGAAATAATGCTAAATAAATTACACGCAAGCAGTTAAGTGACAAAATATTTCTTAGAATAACAAGGTAACATAAAGTTTTCCGTAATTTATTACAACTATAATGAATATTATTCCATTTTAAATGATTATCAATAATTATACCTAAGTATTTAACCTCATTAACTTCATTCATAACTGAACAATTGCAACTTATATCGGAACAATCAGAATCATGCATTTTAATTTGTAGTATAGATGAAATTGGTTTATTACGTTTATTATTTAAAGAAAATGGGATAGCTATTGTTTTATTTTTATTAATTAGAAAACTTTACATGATAATAAGCGCAAATAAATGCTACGAATGTAAAGGCACATAATCTATCTTCCAGGTGTAGCAGAAGAACTAGGATTGAAATCCTGCAACCTGGCGGCAGGCCTGGTTCACAATTTCATCCACTCTGTTGTATTAGCAGTAAGTATCAGATAGAATCATGACTGAACACAAACCGCTCTACAGGACTGAAATAGACAGCATTACTAATGTGACAACGCCTAGAAATAGCATCAGCTGAATCGTCCAAGTCACTAGGACTAGAGATGTGCCCGGGCCTGAAGCTGAGTACCTCTGAAGCAGTAAGCTCACTAAATCTGCCTGCGGTCCTTACGGTCTCTTCACTCATAATTCGAACTCGAGGCAGTGAACTCCGTGCCCGCCTCCAAAGAAGGCTTAGCCCTTCCTTTTCTGGCCTTCTTTCGTCAATGAATCTATTAGTAAGTCAAAAGCCTCAGGTATACGTATAATGTTAACCTTTCTTTTTCTGAGTAATGCATAGCGTAACAATAAATTCTTTAAATGTGTCCATAATCTAATAAATACCTATAAAAATTCTATTCCACTTACACTCATTATTTTCAATATAACTTACTCACTTACTTACTTATTTACTGGCTTTTAAGGAACCCGGACTTTCATTGCCGCCCTCACGTAAGCCCGCCATTGGTGCCTATCCTGAGCAAGATTAATCCAGTCTCTATCATCATATCCCACATCCCTCAAATCCATTTTAATATTATCTTCCCATCTATGTCTCGGCCTCCCTAAAGGTCTTTTTCTCTCCGGCTTCCGAACTAATACTCTATATGCATTTCTGGATTCGCCCATACGTGCTACATGCCCTGCCCATCTCAAACGTCTGGATTTAACGTTCCTAATTACGTCAGGTGAAGAATACAGAGCGTGCAGTTCTGTGTTGTGTAACTTTCTCCATTCTCTTGTAACTTTATCCCTTTTAGCACAAATATTTTCCTAAGCACCTTATTCTCAAACATCCTTAACCTATGTTCCTCTCTCAAAGTGAGAGTCCAAGTTTCACAACCATAAAGAACAACCGGTAATATAACTGTTTTATAAATTGTAACTTTCAGATTTTTTGATAGCAGACTGGTTGATAAGAGCTTCTCAACCGAATAATAACAGGCATTTCCCATATTTATTCTGTGTTTCATTTCCTCCCGAGTGTCATTTATATCTGTTACTGTTGCTCCAAGATATTTGAACTTCTCCACCTCTTCGAGAGATAAATTTCCAATTTTTATATTTCCATTTCGTACAATATTCTCGTCACGAGACATAATCATATACTTTGTCTTTTCGGGATTTACTTCCAAACCTATCTCTTTACTTGCTTCCAGTAAAATTTCCGTGTTTTCCTTAATCGTTTGTGGATTTTCTCCTAACATATCCACGTCATCTGCATAGACAAGCAGCTGATGTAACAATCAAATATTAAAATTAATACATATATATTAAAATTGAAGGAGATATACTACAGTTGTATGAGCACTTTATATGTCTGTTGAGCTTTTTAATCATATAAGTTTCGGGGAATGCTTCCCCATCTTCAGTGATATCAAGACTGCAACGGAAACAATTACAATTAGTAACTATAATACTGTAGTTGCTTATCAGATGTTAAAATTTGAAATTTTGAAAGAATTAAAAAAAAAACAATGAATTGTGATAAAATTACATTAATATACAATATAATTTGTTGACTTAAAATGTTTAAAATAAAAATAAAATATAATTAAATTCTGACAACACAAGTTATATTGTATCTTCTACGTATGAATGTACTAAAATATTGAAAAATGTTTCTGGGGAAACTGCATTTATAATTTTGTTTGAATTAAAAGACGTGAAAATTAAAGATTGCGTGAAAAGAATTAAACTAGATGATATCTAGTGATGTGTATAGGCCTATTATTATTATTATTAACAAATTGAATAAGACCACTTTCTACAATAATAAAAATAAAAAATGAAGAATAGACAAGAGTGCACCACTTTTGTCTCTGTTAGTTCACATCATGCTACGCAGAAACACAGTTCAAATGTCTGGAACCACTTCGGTGAGTCAATCATCCAAATTGCACTCTTGTCTATTCTTCATTTTTATTTTTTTGAAATCAAACTTTGCCAACTAAGGTAATTTCATTTTAACGTCTCACAGTTTTTATTATAACTAAAATCTTAAGTGCTATAAAGTGATAAATGGGTGTCATCAAGATGGATAATTATTATTTCTGTGCATACGTATAAAAATGTAATACATATAAATGCATAGAATTATTTGTTGTGCCTTTCAGAAATATTACTGTGCCATGATAGGCATTCACGTTGAAATAAAGCTGACAAATGTTATTCACTAGTTTCTCTTTTTTTTTTCAGAAATGCCCTCAGAAATATCTGAAGAAAAGTGAGTAAGATAAAATAAGAAACAAGAATGTATTTTGTAGGTTTGTCTTCATTAAAAAGAATTATAGGAAAGGACACACACTAAATTAGCAGGCAGGAGAAACTTTGCAAAATACTTTTTAATGAAAGGGTAGTGTCCAATGCGTCATTGTGTTTTTAGTGTAACGTAACTTCCGAGTCTAAACACGAAATGGGAGTAAAATACTAATTCAGATAAGTTCTGCTACATTTCTCTTTATACAAGGGGAGATTTAATGTTTTTATAATCCAATAGATTTTTTTCTTCGCAATGACACTACAATATTTCTATTCACAATAACAGAACACATATCAATTCATCAACAACTGTGATTTCCTACTACAATAATTGAAGCGTCGGCTGCAACAACGTTATAAGTTACATTTGGTAAAATTTACAGGGGCAGCAAAAGTGTGTACGCGTACAACGTTGTTCTTATGAGGGTAGCAAACTTTTGAGTGGACAAATTTCACGTACTACATTGATGGACAGTTGCAAGCCAAGGAGTATAGCAAGGTAACATGACATACAACATTATTACACGGAAACACGCCGAATGAAAATTTTGTAACTTACAACGTTGTTCCAGCCGACACTTCAATTATAGTGTTTGTTTTAGTTGGTTATTTCACGACGCTTTATCAACTTGTGTAGTCCGAGTGATGTGAGGTTGATAATACCAGCGAAATGAGTCCAGGGTTCAGTTCCGAAAGATACTCAGCATTTACTATTAATGCATAATGGGTGGAGGGAAAACCCCCGGAAAAATCTCAACCAGGTAACTTGCCCCGACTGGGATTCGAACCCGGGCCACCTTGTTTCGCGGCCAGACGCGCTGACCGTTACTCCACAGGTGTGGACAGTTGTGTTGTTATGGCTAGGGAAAAAGCCAGAATGATATTCTAATTAATTTCTTCTGCAATAACATAACTCAGCCACCGGCGTGGCTCAGTCGGTTAAGGCACTTGTCTGCCGGTCTGAAGTTGCGCTCGTGCGGGGGTTCAACCCCCGCTTGGGCTGATTACCTGGTTGGGTTTTTTTTCCAAGGTTTTCCCCAACCGTAAGGTGAATCCCAGGTAATCTATGGCGAATCCTCGGCCACATCTCGCCAAATACCATCTCGCTATCACCAATCTCATCGACGCTAAATAACCTCGTAGATGATACAGCGTTGTTAAATAAATAAAATAAATAAATAACGTAATTCTCGCTTGCTGATTTGCAGTCATGTTCAAATTAAGGGAACTGTGCCTATTATCGCACACGCGCCTAATATCGCACCCCATGGTTTCTGAGTTGAGAGCAGGCATAAGACCCTGAATGGAGTAGTAGCTTATTCAGTTCAATTAAAAGTAGCGTTAGCGCCCGCAGATGGATTGCTACGGGCTTCAATACACACTACACGCCTTGAGTCAGGAATAGCCGATGTGAAAATATTTGTAGTGTGCGGTGTTCGGGACGATTGTACAACTAACGGTAAGTAGCAAAATTTTTATACACTGTTAGTTTGATTTAGTTAGTCGTGTAATATTTTTAATCCGCTAAAGAAATATTGTAAACTTTTTATTTTTATTGAAACAAACTATTATGTTTCGTGTATGTTATTTGCCCAATATCGCACACTTACTGTTTTCCTATTATCGCACAGTGCGATATTAGGATGATGATGTGCGATATTAGGACGATGTTACTGCAAACTAATATAATCGTACAATGAATCTGGTAATTCGAAGGTTCATAAAAAATTGCCATTGCAGATGAGTCCAAAACGTCGTAAGTTGTGGAAAGAGGAGGATATGAAGGCTGCAATCATATCAGTTAGGAACAAAGTCATGGGATTGCAACGTGCTTCCAATACTTTCAATGTTCCTAAGTCTACTTTAAAAGATAAAGTCAATAGCAAAGAGGAGGATGTAGATAAGCTAGTGAGCACGAAACTTGGCAGAAAACCTGTACTTCCATTTGAACTCGAAGATTCTTTGGTTTCATATTGCTTAGAAATGGAGAAGCGATTTTATGGTTTATCTGCAAGGGATGTTAAAACTATGGCTTTTCAGTTAGCATCTCTGAATGGTTTGAAGCATCCATTTTCAAAGAACGATGAAGCCGCAGGATGGAAATGGCTGCACAGTTTCTTGAGAAGACACCAGGAATTGAGTCTCCGGAAACCGCAAAGCACGTCTATGGCAAGGATCAGAGGCTTCAATCAGGAGAACGTAATTAAGTTTTTTGACATTTATGAACCACTGATGAACATTATAAACCATTCACCAAACAGACTGTACAACTGTGACGAGACTGGGTTGACAGTAGTTCAACACAAAGTCAACAAAGTAGTTAGTCTGAAAGGTAAGAGGCAGGTTGGATCTGTATCTTCAGCAGAGAGGGGATCTCTAGTGACTGCAGTGACCTGCATGAGCGCAGCAGGCCATTTCCTGCCCCCGTTGTTGGTTTTTCCAAGGGTCAACATGAAAACCGAACTTCTGGATGGAGCACCAAATGGTAGCTTAGCGGTGTGTCACAAATCTGGCTGGATTCAGAATGAAAGTTTTGTTCATTGGTTTCATCACTTTCTCAGCAATGTGAAGCCTACGAAAGATGACCCAGTAATTCTAGTATTGGATGGGCATTATTCCCACACTAGAAATGTTGAGCTCCTCGAACTAGCACGTGCTAATGGTGTTCATATTGTGTGTTTACCTCCACATTGCACGCATAAGATGCAGCCCTTGGATGTGGCATTTATGCTACCTTTCAAAACTTACTATGCTCAAGCAATTGAACAGTGGCTCAAACAAAATGCAGGCAGAGTAGTGACTCACTACCAGGTTGGTATGCTATTGGGAGAAGCTTTCAATAAAGCAGCAACTGTTGCTGTAGCTACAAATGGCTTCAGAAAAACTGGTCTGTATCCTTGCAACCGCCATATCTTCAGCGACTTTGAATTTCAAGAAGCTTCCCCAAATAACCATGAAGCAAGTGACCATTCACCTGAAGCTTTACCAAATAGACTACATGATGCCAACACTTCTCAACCTCGGCCAGGCCCTAGCGGTATCAACGAGCCAAAAACTCCACCAAAACCAGTCGAGAAGCAAACTACACCTTTTGTTACGCCTGTTGACATTTCACCAGTTCCTACAATACAACAAAAAAATCCAACTGATAGAGGACGTAAAAGTGGTTCTGCCGCTCTACTAACAAGTTCACCATATAAAAACCAATTGGCTGATGATGTTAAGAGGAAATCACCCACAGATAAGAAGACATATGAACGAAAAAGCGTTCAAAAGAAGCAGGCTGATAAAGTACCTACTCAGAAGAAGATACAGAAAAAACAAAGCCAGATATCTTCAGATTCAGAAGGCGAAGAGTTGGATGATCCAGTATACATCTCCACTGATAATGAAGATAGTGAAGATGACGCAGAATGTCCATATTGCAACGGCAAGTTTTCTTGTGACAAAAGGGGAGAAAAATGGATCGTATGCACGAAATGTGGAATTTGGTGCCACGAAGAGTGTTCTGGAGAGGATGACTACAAAAGTTTCATTTGTGTTTATTGTTTGGAAGGTTAGATTTGGTTCCCTAAATATCTGGACTATGTATACCGTTAACTAACAGACATTCTATACCTTGGCAGTTGAATGTGTAGTTATTTACTGTCAAACACATTGTATCAGAAAATCTTATAATTTCCGAGCTGTATTCGTATGCTATTTTAAAAAATAACATGTTTTGTGCTTAAATACAACATATATGTAATAAATACGTAAGAAAATTTGTTTCTGTACAATAAACTTAGCATTTGTCCTATGTATTTTCCACAAAAAGAGGGGTGCGATATTAGGAGCACTAGTTCTCCTAGTACCGTTTTTGCAATTTTTCCTTTGTACTTGAAAAATAAATGCAAAATAAAAGTAATTTTCAAATCTGACCTCACTGATATAAACATAATAACCCCGTATTAAGTATCCATGTTTATTTCAAATTTTTGTAATATATTAATACTTGAAATATTACTTTTTCAAAATGGGTGCGATATTAGGCACAGTTCCCTTACTGATAACAGGTGCTCACTTGTCAAATGACGTCACAGGAGTGTACGGTGAACTTTGGCGAAACATGAGTTACAAGAATTTGTTACTGAATCCCTTACTCTATCAAATTGTTGTTTGTAGCTGTGTAACTTTTATGAAGCAGGTTCCAGGACGACTGTCACAGTATCTTCATTTTGGTGTTCATTATTATTAAGCGTCAACTAGGAGATGAAAAATAACTTTTTGTCTGTTCTATTTTTCAGATGAGGAATGTCTGAATTTGAGGGAAGAAATTCTACGGAACTTGAAAGAACACGAACAGCAAAAGAATCGCCACTACCAGTAGCGAGTGAAAGTGCATTTCCTTACTTACAGCCGAATTATATGTCAATTTTATTCCGAACTCACTTTCTGTCATTGATGGCCATGTAAACTTAAACACGTTAACTGTAATATGTAAGGCAATAAATTTGAATCAAGAATAAAACATGAAGCGCTATTCTAAGAAATGTTGCATTTTAAAATGATACAATTAGGAAAATTATTAAGGAAAATAAAACACAGATGTATGAATTATAAAATAGAGTTTTATTCTAATGATAGTTGTTATCAAACATCTAATCTCGGTTGCAAAACGAAAGTATTGGAGCCATTCTCAAGATATTATTTCTTTCTAATTTTATTCTCCACGGAAAATTGTTTCCTCAGACATAACGTGCGTTAGTCTTGCTATATGACATGTTTTCAATAAAAGATATATAATGTTCATAAAATGTTATCAATAAACTGTGTTAAGCTATGAGTCGTTCAGAGCAAAATTGGTGTAAGTCAAAATTGAGTAATGAGGTTTGAAGTAAAGATTCTGTAAAATACAGAGCACAGTAGCAGTCAATATGTCCTTCGTGCTATCCACTGACTACTAATAGTTTAAATAAATTGAATATTAATTGCTACTTTGCGCTGTATTTTACAGAAAGTTTACTTTAACCCTCATTACCCATTTTTGACTTACACCACTTCTGCTCTCAACGGCTCATATATAGGCCTATCTCGTGATTCGTCTTGTTTCTGGAAGCCCCAAATTAATGGTGGACATTTCTGTATTTCATATCAAACCCTTGTAAGTAACTGAAGCTTTCCCTCTGTAATTGATTAATGCTGCTATTTTGAGGATTCCTGATAACGAAGTATTTGGTTACTTGTCGAGATCAGCGGGAGGTTAGTGTCTATCTATAATAGGAAAGTAGAGGATCATAATGAAAGTTATCGAAAGATATACTAAATAAAAACACACCTCCTGTTGTCCTCAATTTTTCGTCCCGGAATCACAAGCTTTCCCATTTGAAGATATGTCTGTTTTCGACGGAGAGACACTGGATCTTTATCGATCACCAGGCCTACAGTAGATTGACGACCGAAGCAATGACTCGGCGACGGCAGCATCAGTTTCTCGCCGAGTGCACGGTCTCCCGCTTCGCAGCGAATCTTTAACACATCCCGTGCTGAATTCTTCCACAAGTTACCTCTTCTCGGTGGTGCCTTAACAGACCTGATATCCTACATAATATTACTCGTGTTTTTTTTCTGGTATGTGGACGTTCGTGGACCCAAATGGTAGCCACAATTCCCTCCGCCACACTGAAAATATTTGTATCTGCATTTTGCGGTCTTCAAATGGCAAGAAATTATCGTATTATTGTGATTTTGTTACGGTTTTCCTCAGGGTGCACCAGATGCCTCCTGTTATGCTCCCACCTCGACATACATCCGTCAGATCATTCTAACCTGTTGTTGTGCCCAAGGATTATGATAAGCAATCATAACTTTGTTATAACCATAAGCTATATATTTTCAGTTTATTTTAAAGTAATAAAATCGTACTTATTAAAAGATTCAAACATGCTTTAATGCGACAGAGATCGCTTCCTGATTCGACAGATTACAAAGCACAGTTTAGTTAACGTCAGCAAAGTCACAGTCCAGTCCTTGAACCAGGTAGAAATGCGTACGCTTGCATTTTACTCGTAGCACGAAGTCAGTCTTAGCAACAGCTGACATATAACGTGCAGCGTGCGAGACATCAATTTCTATTGGTTACTGATAAATCTAAAAACAGAGATTCAGTCGCGAGAGTTCCTTAAATCTGTATTGTTCTAAGTGACGACCTGAAACGCCGATTTGAAAGAATGGTTAAGAATCAGAAGCGCGGTGTTTAGTGAATGCAATGCCGTCTTTTTAGAATATTCGCGGGTAAAATAGCGTCACTCTGTCACGTCACAAAGGACGCGGTTCGAGAATTGATAAAAGGACATGAAACGTCCAAAACGCGGTCATTAGTTATTGGTCAAGATAGCGGTCATGAAGTAACGCTCGTAACTTCCCGACGTCCAGGAAGAAATCCAGAATATGGCATCGTCTGTGAACAGCACCAGGGTTCGCCCTACTATCTATTGTAAGTAAAGTCATCGGCTCAATCTTTAGACTTTTCATGTAACTAGTTCATCTTGGTACTTCAGAATTAACAGAAAATGTCATACTTTCTAAATCATTCAATCTCAATATTTAATAATTTACTTGTAGTAACTTGATATTTTATTAATAAACTTAGTAATAGTGAATTTCTACACTTGTGATTATTCCGAAAGCCTGCGATCACATTCTAAGTAGGAATCCCTCCTATCCTTAAGCAAGTATAGTTTATAAAGTATAACGCAGTGTCTGATTCGTTTGTGTTATCTTGATGGAGATTATAACTCGCGATTATCTCAAAGATAAGCCATCCGCCCTTGTCGTGGCAAGTGGCACGACAAAACACTGGTGTCAGATATGATAGAGTTCAACAATAACTTTTGGTGTCAGATATACAGGGACATCACTTTATTTTTACCAACATTTTTAACATTAACCTGGCTATACTCGGAAACACTGTTAACCCCCTTCCATTACAAGGCTTTGATGTTACTAGTGGAATACGTAAACAAATCATTTTACTAGGTATAGGAGGAGAGAAAAGTAGTTTATCCATTTATGTTGTAGGGAAATACGATATTATGATTTTCAGTTTGATCATCACTTTTACGGAATTTATCAAAATACAGTAGAGTAGTAACATTTTTTTTTTTCAAAAACTCAACTTTTCAGGCGGCTATGTTCGTTAAGTAATGTCTACTTTATTTAGCATATTAATTATTGGTGTTAACATACAATATAGGGAGTGCATTTAAATTGAGGGGTCATAAGTAAAGGGCTGTAAGTGCACTTAAGTTACTTTTGAGAAAATGGGGTTTAAATATTTAAGCTTTCGTAAAATCGGTGAAATTTTTATTTAAATTTTAATGTGTGATGCGATTAAAATATCCCTTTGCCACTAAAATTTTAGATACTTTTGCTTACACTGGATGTACTTAACTCATGTTATTACAAATGTCACTAGCATTCCTTTGCTTCTAGCCACCTCAATTCAAATAAAGCTAATCTGAATTTTTAAACAAGTTGCTGATATGCTCTGAAATTGAATTTATCGTTTCTTGAATATAATTTTTAGTACGATATTATTAATATAGGTTCTTTCTTCTATAGAAAACGCAATCATACTTATGAAACACACTATACACTGCAGTGTTTACTTCACTGCTTTAAGACTTCGAATGCAACAGCGGCCGTAAGTTTGTGTCTCTGACGGAAGCAAGGACATTAGTAAAGGGGTGAGAGTGAAGTACATTCAGAAATGCAGGTACAATAAAAATGCAAGTAAAAATAAAATGATGTCCCTGTAGTATAACAATAAATATTGGAGTCAGAATTAGTATAACAAAAATTGGTGTAAGAAATGGGCACAACACTGTCATACCAGCCAGAGTCCGAGATGTGGATATTCAAAGACTGATGTCATTGTCACCGACAAATTTTTCGTGCACGGATTTGTTTTACGTTCGTCCCTCGCTATACTAAAATTTAACTGAAATGAAAATATAATGAAAAGATTCGAGTGCATTGAGAAGACTTTGTTGACGGAAACGGAAAATCCCCGACAAAATAAGAGACATTAAGCCTGCGCCCAAACTTCGACCGGAACCATCTCGATGTTGAGTATTTTTACTATTATGTTGTCACCTGCAGTTACGCCGCTGCTTAATTCCAGAAGGTATGTTGACATCTAACAAAACAGCTGTAGGGTTAACTACACACTTCCGCCGAACCGGAGGAGAAGTTACTGCAGTTTCAACCGTGCCGTTACGACGATAAATGGAACCAAACACAATGTCACCAACATATGGGCATGACGTTTGTCTGTGACGTCGTTATCAATATAAATTTCTTATATATCATTCTCTCTCTCTCATTTTTACATTCTTAATTCAAAATCTACTTATTTTTTAGTTTTACCGGCCAGAGACATTTTTCCTAACATGTACTTATTAGAGATGATATCGCAGCATAAAAAGGTATATCTGATGATGTCGGCATGACCAACGAAAACGTTAATACAGTTTTAAATTATGTAATATAAGGACTTGTACCTTACACATATAGAAAGTAAAGTCATTGACTGAAAATAAATCTTCGTATTGTTTACATTTCGAGGTAAAGTATCAGCTTTACGCGTTATATTATTAAATATTTAATGTTGAGTTTTATATTATAATTTGAAGAGCATAATCCCAAAACGCGTTCAGTCCATTTTTATGAAAGGACTGAACTGGTTTTTGTATCCATCGGTCTACGGACAAGAGAGTTTTCAAGTGACATACACAATAACACAAACTTTAGACAAGGATTGGCTTTATTTTAAGAAAACAAGCTTAAAATGTAATGCTACAGTTCTCAAACATAATTATGTAAAACTGTATTATAATAGTACATTACGCAACGAGCCTATAATGATAGTAATTAAGACGCGAGTTTCATAATTTTCATACGAGCGTCTTAATTACCATTATAGGCAAGTTTCATACGACTTTTTATGCTCGACCATATTTCTAACTTGAAATTATTCAGAAGTATTCATTTTATTCGCATCTCACTGAAGAGCAGAAGTGACCTTGTGCATAACTCGTAAATTCTGAGATGTGCGCAGACGAGAAAGTATTGATTTTTTCCGAGGAACAATGTAATTGACCTTGATATAATTTAGAGAATAACATGAACTAATTTTGATATAACCTGGAAATTGATTTAGAATTGAAAAACGAGATGACAAATTGAATTTATTTGAATATTATTTACAGTTAACGCTAATTATTATAGTAACAGAACATAACCTTCTGCGACAGTATTGGATTTCCAGCCTCCGTGACGTTTCCCTCGTTTTTCGATTGCATATCCGAGAATAATCGAAAACCTGAACTTTAATGAATAGGTGTACCTTAATGACATGCATTAAAGGATTGCTACCAGGTGTATAATTACTACATTTCGGCATGGTCGAGCATAAATAATTAAAATTGCCAAATGGACTGAGTGAGTTTTGGGATTGCACTCTTCAATCACTACATCAAATTTCGATCTCTACAGCCAATGATGTCGTTTCTTGTATTTCCGGGGTTAAAGAAAATCCAAATTTCAGTCACATTAATTTCTTACTCACGTTTGAATTATATCCGACATGTATTAGCTAATAATTTCGACTCAATTCATCAAGTATTTCAAATTAGTGCATATTTATGATTTTTATTCAGGTAGTTATGTAACATGCCTTTACATTGACGGTGTTCGGGAGGCGGGACGGAGTAATGTGTTAATAAATAGAATACATTTACATTACATTAAATTCAAATTAAACAGCAAATTAGAAATAAATTATCTCCCAACATAAATATTACACACAATTGATATATCGAAGATATTTTGTAAGTCGTACCCGCATACACGTGGCTCGTGGAGCCCTGCTGAGCATCGCGATGAAAGTCCTTCTTGTGTCCCTAGCAGTGCTCGGGTTCTCAGGTGAGTACCAAATGTGGAGGGAACGTCATCAACTCTGTGATCACTGTGCGAATTGAGCGGATACAGTTGTTGTTCTGATGGAGATATTTTGATGTATAATATGTCTTTTTTCATACTCGGTATAGGAAGTCTAATTCACCTGACAGTGTGTTAAGAAATTAAACGAGCATAGAAACTTCTACTGAAAGGCCCGATTGTATAAATCATTTAATCTTAGATCAGAGGTTAAATTGATCCTTGTTTCAGCTGAACTTGGAATTTTGTGTTGTATAAAGTCTAATCTGAGATTAATTTCTCTCAAACCAAAGTCAACTTTGACTGAAGAAATTTCTCCGATTAAGTTAGATGATCCAAGTTCAATTATTTATTTTCTGTTTGAAATATACGAGTGATAGATTGTGCAAATAAAATATCCATTATTATTAATATTAATAGATATGTTAGGTACATTTATATATTTCTTTCAATTTCTTGCCTTAATACACAAACATCCTTATATTTTATAAGACTCTATCGTGTTCAGAAGTATCAACTAACATAATCTATAATTATATTATGTTTATAACAACCATTAATTATTAATGGATATGATAGGTACATTCATGAATGTTCAATTATCTGTATTACTAAACGAAAATTGTCGTTTTATAAAGCTTTATTATGATTAGCATTATCAAACACCATAACATGATAACAACTTGGAGAACAGTCAACCTTCTTCTTATTGTCCGCCATTATTTACATTGTACAAAAAAAAACAGTGTCTCCAACAGAGTGTAATACGGAAAGTCGCCAAAAAGTACTTGTAAAGTCGCTAGATTTCTCATTATCAACAAAGAAAGATTAAATTTTGTCACTATGGGGTGCTAAAAAGGTCACTAAATCCCTATTTAAGCAATATAAAAGTTAAAAGAAATTGTTGTTGAAAAAGAGTTAAAATCGCTAGATTGGCAACACTGAACAAACCTGTGTAACATGGTCCGCGCATCACGTATTTCACCTGTTTATGCGATGTTGCCAAATCCTTTTCACGTGAACTTAGGTTGCATTTGAACCAAGGTAATTTGATCGCAGTAAAGTTTTATACAATAGAAGAACTGTCTGAACTCGGTTCACTTTTCGATCTTCGATCAAAGTTGATCTTTACTCAGGGAGTTTTATACAATTGGGCCTAAGTCAACTAATAGAGATGTCACTTTATAGTGTAGAACAGGCCTGCACAAGGTTTGCGCTCTCCGAGCCGGCTCACAGCTCATGAGCAGATATGCAGATATTAGCTGCGCTCTGTATAAGGGTGGACTGGAAGAAGGGGTGATCTCGTACAAAATATACACAAAAGGAAGTACTATTACGAGTGTTTATGAAATGAATTCCCGTTCAGTGTTTGCAAAACTACCTTGGACTATTATTAATTAATAAAGAAATATCTATTTTACAGGAATAATAGAAATTATATAGCTACTTAAATGTACAATATCATTTCGTTATGTTTTTATTTATCGGTACACCAAAACGAGGTTTTATGCTGTTGGCAGCTGAAAGGAACAGTAGCCTACTGATCGTAATGAAACATCAGTTACAGATGTTCGATGTCTGCCTTTATTAAAGTTGATTATGGAAAACAGTTGCTGAGAATAATAAATGTTGAGCCAAACATAGCAATCATTTTCACAGCCAGCCTGTGTAGTCGTGGATATTATTGCTAATGTTTAGTCTTGTAAAACTCAACCAGGCTAGTAGTATTATTCATAAGATCTTTAGCCCTTAGGTCACATTGAAGATCAATAAGTTCGAGCTGTAAACCGTTAAATGTTATGTTCCGTCTTTTAGATTCCTCCATACTGTACTGTAGCAGTAGGTAAGCAACGTGAAACAGTTAGTGAGAATAGGCCTACACACTGCACTCCACTAGATAACTGAGTGGTCGTTTCCCTCTCCTCTACCTGAAGCAAGTCTATGTCATTCTGACGTATCTTCCTCTCCGTTTCGGCGAGCGGTAAACACGGCTCTCCCGCTCCGAAGGAGCGCGCGCGCTCGTTGAGCGCTGTTTGTGCAGGTATGTTATAAAGCCTATTTTAGGTACCTAAAGTAAGATTTTAGAATTTCAAAATCCGAAGTATACTCGTTACACGTTATGCTGAGTTTTCTATTATAATTAGTACATCAATAATATGTAATAATGTCGTTTCTTATATTTCCTGGGTAAAAAAATTCCAATTTCAGTCACATTAGTTTCTTACTCGTGTTTGAATTGTATCAAACTTATATTAGGGTACAATATTGAATTTACTGAACTCATTTGACATTACTACAAAGCTGTATTTTTTGCCCAGTTACGTAATACGCTTCCACAATGACGCTGTTCGTAAGGTGGAAAAGATTAATGTGTCAATAGACTGAGTACATTTACATTACATTAAATTGAATTTAGACAGCAAATCTGGAAATTAATTTTGGCGCAATATACATATTTACCCACAATAAAACCAAGATAAATTGTAAGCCTCACTCGTATAAAAGCTGCCCAGTCTATTCCTGCTCAGCATTCACGATGGGGTACCGTCTTGTGGTCGCTGTCACGTGCCTAGGAGTTCTCGGGTTCACAGGTGAGGGAATGTCATTAGTACTGCTATCAATGTGCGAAGTGATTCTGATGTAGATTTTTTTATATAAAGGCCTAAACTACTATTCACTATTTACCTAAATGACATCCCCTCGACTCTACAGCACTGTAACCATCACCTTTACGCAGACGATTTACAAATCTATATCCATACAACCCCTGACCCACTCAATGACGCAATACACAATCTTAACGAGGACCTTGAATCCATATCTGCATGGGCCAGAAAGTTTGGTTTGACTCTAATGCAAGAAAATCACAAGAAACCCTAGTGGGACATCAACGTCTATTATGCAACATTACTCCTGCTCTTCCAGTCAAGTTAAACGACACAATAATCCCTTTTGCTTCCTTAGAGTTTACTTTGATACGCATTTAAACTGGAATTACCAAGTAACCCATATTACCAAAAAAGTGCATTCCATATTACATTCCTTAAACAGCATTCGAAAATTCCTCCCGCTATCACTCAAGAAAATACTAGTGGAAACACTAGTAATGCCCCACTTCCATTATTGTGATCCTCTACTGACCGACCTCAATGTCAACCAGTCGCAAAGATTACAACGTGTTCATAATTCTTGTGTTCGCTTCGTCTGCGATGTCCGTCGCGCTGACCACATTACCCCATCCTTCCAAACTCTAAACTGGTTACGGCTTAACAAACGTAGAAATTTTCATTCCCTTGTTCTCCTTTTCCAAGTCCTTCACACCTCTACACCTACCTACCTTGCCTTCCGTTTCAGTTACCTGTCATCATATCATAATCTCTTCACACGCACGCAAAATAGCCGCATACTAGCCATACCAACACATAAGACATCATCGTATTCATCATCATACACAATCTCGCTCTCGCGCTTGTGGAATACCCTACCCAGTGACATCAGAGACTGTCGGAATTTAGTAACGTTCAAAAGCAAACTTATTAAGCATTTTCTTACTGCGTAGAGTAGGTTTAATTTGTACTTAATCAATAAAATAAATGCTTCTCTCTTCTTAACTTTTACAATAAACTGTCTAGCTTTTATTAATCAGTTAATCTTTTAGTACTTTGATTTTTATTGTATTTGTAAATTTAATATTAATTGTAATTATAATTGTAATTCTATTCTTAATATTGTAGTTGTAATCCCCTGATGGCCTTATCTCTACCAGGTTAAATAAATAAATAAATATATATATATAAATTTATAAATAAATAAATAATACATCTGTATTCAAATTCACTCAGTGTGTGTCATGAAATTAGAAGAGACTGGAAACTCATAGTGTAAGAGAACCAAAAGAGATATTGAAATAAAACAAACTGAAGCGTAGGCAGAGATGGTGAGCGATGGTTCTATGGTATGGGGACTCGTGTTTATTACCAATTGTTTCGCTGTAGAGAGCTCTATTGTCATTCTAAATTTGGGGCTGTTGGATTTGCATAAAGTACAAACAGTGTTCTTCGTATTAGATTAAGACAGAAAACGCAAAAGTTTGTTTTCCTGTTTCGGACACACTTACTGTATCTTGCGTGGATCATTTTGCCACAGCTATTTCTTATGACGTTGAGCGTGATTCTCCTTTCGTAGCTATGGGATTTGCAAGTGAGTCATAAAATTCGCCAGCTCCCTCATTAAGATATTTATATAAATGTTTAATGATTTTAGCTGACTACATGTATGAGTTTACTGCGTCCAATTGGTGACGCACAACATTCATTTTCATCATCACTATAAATATTTCGAGACACAGATATCCTCAGAACGTCACATGCTAACAAATTGGTTACAATTTAACTCCAAGAAAAAAAAATAAACTTAGAAGCAAACATTCTCATGGTGGCAGGTAAAAAAGTTATTTTTTTTTCTAATAATGTCAAAACAAGTGCCACTCGAGAGCAATTACGAATGCCGCCAGAAATAGGGGAGAGTCGGGTAGTATCGGACATCGGGTAATATCGGACAGTGAGTTTCTTTCATCTACCACTCGATGATAGTACCTGATTGACGTGGTTACGTTTCTGTGATGTCGCATAGAGAAACGTAACCATGTCATTCAGGTACTACCATATGGTGGTAGATGAAAGAAACGCACTGTCCGATATTACCCGATGTCCGATACTACCCGACTCTCCCCTAAGTTTTCCTTTGGCTGTTTACAAAAAGAAAACACAGTTTCATGAAAAGTTTCATTGGAACAGATACAGTAGGCTAATTGGTGAGCTATTTTTTCAAGAGATTCCCGACCGGAATTGAGGCATGTCATATCGTGGGATGAACAGAGATGTAGACAGCGATCCCAGGTGGTAGACTTCTACGACACAGGGGTGCAAAAGTTGATCCCATGATATGACGAGTGTCTCAATTCTGGTGGGGAATATGTTGAAAAATAACTGAACAATTGCTGTAACTATTCCTATAAATATTTCCTTGAAATTGTGTTTTCTTTCTGTAAACGGCCCCAGGAAACTTATCTCCTGGACGGCCCTCGTAATTGGGATCGAGTGGCCAAAATTTATATAAGCACTTCTTTTGACAATATTAAGGTGGTGGACGAAAAAAAAATAATTTTGTGCCCCCATGAGAAAGTTCGCTTGTTGGTTTCAAACCGAAAGCGAGGAATTCCAACTAGCCCCTTCAAGTCAAGCATTGCAACAGCGCTTATGTCATGTGCCGATACGTTTCACTGGCTGAAACATCAATGTACGAACAGTACACAATCCATTACACTGGGAAAGGAAGATTATTTTGTGCTGTGTTTTGCTATTTCATTTTTCAAGAAGCGTGGGAGGAATAGTTTTTATTTCGTGCTGATGGCGAAAATATGAGGTGTTCAATTTGTCGTAAAATGTTAAATGGAGTATAAAAGAAGAATATACGATGTCTTTATTCTTCTTTTCATAGACCTAAAGATTACCACGACCTTAACTGTAAGTTCGATATTTCATTAATAAACGAAGAATAAAAACTATCTAAACATCACAATAACAAAAGAAGACAACAAACACACATTCAAGGTATACAGAAAACCAACAACAACACACATACAGAACACATCCAACCACCCCACACAACACAAACAAGCTGCATTCCGAACAATGGTACACAGACTACTCAACATACCAATGAACCAACAGGATTACAACGAAGAGCTAAACACAATCAAATACATAGCACAAGAAAACGGATACAACCCCAACATAATAGACAACATAATACGTAAGACAAAATATAATTACAAAAACATGAGAATAAAACACAAACACAAGAACACAAAAAATATATCACACTAACATATGAAAACAAAAACACACACAAAATTGCAACCTCATTCAAGAAATTAAATTACAACATCGCATACAGAACAAATAACACTCTACAAAAACATCTCAACACACAAACAACACAAACAAACAAATACAACCACATAGGCGTATACAAACTCAAATGTAACATCTGCAACAACTTCTACATAGGACAGACAGGCAGATCGTTTCAAACACGTTACAAAGAACACATCACAGCCATAACAAAATTACAAAACACTTCCATATATGCAGAACACATCACAAATGCTAACCACACCCACAGAGACATCAACACAGACATGGAAATACGACACATCCAACCAAAAAGCCAGAAACTCAACACACTAGAACAATATGAAATATACAGACACACAAAAACACACCGCAACGAAATTCTCAATACACAACTCAACTTCAAAACACACACACACTCTTTGACTCTACACTATACCATAGGAACACACCCTCACAGGAAACACAAGTGGCGCCAAGACCAACAACGACCAGTTCTGAAGATGACCCATAAATAGGTCGAAACATGTAAACGAGGTACGCTGAAATTTAACACAGGAAAGTCTTACCATACATATTCCGAAGTGATACAGTGTTAAAAGTTGTGTAATCAAGATGTACATATATAAAAACTATCGACTTCCAGTACTTAGAGCAGAATACTTCGGCACATTTTGCACGTAAGTAGTGTACTTTACATTTTCCAAATTTTGAAAGTCTGCTCATAATAATTATTATTATACAATCATAATTAATAGGAGACGAAAAAATGAGCAGAGGTGATGTGTAACATTACATCGTTCTTGTTTTCCGGTCGCTCTCTGTTTCGTTCACTTCATTACCAGAGGAGACACTCACTCACCCTACCTCTGCGATAGAGATGTGCGGGTTTCGTTTCTGTTACGTCACAATCTTGTGGCTCTTGGTTAGCTACTGGGATAATGGAATGAATATTAATTTATCGCTACAGGAACTCTACTAATAGAAAGCGGCTAAAAGAGTAAGTGCGAAAGTCTGTGACAATAATAGGAAAACGAGCTGTATATTATAAGAAATTTATCAAATGGCAATTCTAAGTGAATGAAAGATATTTCTGCATTGCAGGCAATTCCTCGTCCCCTGATGTGGATCTGGCCGAACTGATAGACGCTTCTCCTGTCGGACTCGAACCCTTCACCGCTGTTCATTTGTCACGATCACGGCGTTACATTGATTACGAGGCATGGTTTGGGGTAAGTCATCCATTCTCTCCATGATTCCACACTGAGTTCCTTCTTCGGTCTCATAGTGCTATCATAGCGAAATGTGTTTTCAGTAAGGTTCGCAGCATACTGCATCGAACATTCTGTTCCAAATTCCTTGGTCAAATCTGAACCGATTAACTTCGAATCTGGTTGAAATCAATTTGCAGTTATTAACAGTTTATTTTGTATTTATGTTTTCTAGTCATGCTGCGGGAACTACAACCCGGCTATGGTGAAGGAGGAAAAGAAATATGTAAACGAATGTATGGGTTACGTGACAAATAGTAAGTACTTCATAATCGACCCCGTTAAAAATCATTTTATAAATGCTCACTAAACATATAAATAATATAACTTCTTCCATATTTCAGAAAAATACAGTTGTGCTAAAGAGGAGGTAACAAATCAAATGTATTACGTAAGTATTCTTTTTTGTCAGAACTTACATTATTATATGCTTGCTTACTTACTTACTTACTTACTTACTTACTTTCAAATTACGTTTAGGTAACATGGAAGTTCATTGTCGCCCTCAGATAAGCCCGCCATCGGTCCTATTTTGAGCTAGATTATTCCAGTCCCTATCATCATATCCCACCTCCCTCAAATCCATTTCAACATTATCCTCCCTTCTACGTCTCGGTCTTCCCAAAGGTCTTGTCCCCTTAGGTCTCCCAACTAACACTCCACATGTTTTTCTGGATACACCCATACGTGCTATATGCCCTGTCCATTTGAAACGTCTGGATGTAATGTTCATAATTGTATTATGGTAGGTGAAGAATACAATGCGTGCACTTCTACCTCCAATCTTCTGTAACTTAATCCCTCTTAGCTCCAAATATTTTTCTAAGCATCTTATTATCGAACACCCTCAAACTTTGTTCCTCTCTAAATGAGAGCCAAAGTTTCACAACCATACAGAGCAACCGGTAATAGGCCTATAACTGTTTCATAAATTCTAACTTTCAGCTTCTTGAGAGTAGACTTGATGACAAACGTTTGTCAGCCACATATGAATTTCCCATATTTATTTTGGGTTAAACAATCCAAATTCCCACATATATTCATAATTACTTGAAATAATGTCGGATTAAAACAATCCAAATTGCCACATATATTCATAATTATTACTGCTTGAAATAATGTCGGATTAAACAGTCCGAATTCCCACAGATATTCATAATTACTTGAAATAATGTAGGATTAAAACAATCCAAATTGCCACACATATTCATAATTATTACTACTTGAAATAATGTCGGATTAAAAAAATCCAAATTGCCACACATATTCATAATTATTACTACTTGAAATAATGTCGGATTAAACAGTCCGAATTCCCACATATATTCATAATTACTTGAAATGATGTCGGATTAAAAAAATCCAAATTGCCACACATATTCATAATTATTACTACTTGAAATAATGTCGGATTAAACAGTCCGAATTCCCACATATATTCATAATTACTTGAAATGATGTCGGATTAAAACAATCCAAATTGCCACACATATTCATAATTATTACTACTTGAAATAATGTCGGATTAAACAGTCCGAATTCCCACATATATTCATAATTACTTGAAATAATGTCGGATTAAAACAATCCAAATTGCCACACATATTCATAATTATTACTACTTGAAATAATGTCGGATTAAACAGTCCGAATTCCCACATATATTCATAATTACTTGAAATAATGTTGGATTAAAACAATCCAAATTGCCACACATATTCATAATTACTTGAAATAATGTCGGATTAAAACAATCCAAATTGCCACACATATTCATAATTATTACTACTTGAAATAATGTTGGATTAAACAGTCCGAATTCCCACATATATTCATAATTACTTGAAATAATGTTGGATTAAAACAATCCAAATTGCCACATATATTCATAATTACTTGAAATAATGTCGGATTAAGACAATCGAAATTGCCACACATATTCATAATTATTACTACTTGAAATAATGTCGGATTAAGACAATCCAAATTGCCACACATATTCATAATTATTACTACTTGAAATAATTTTGGATTAAACAGTCCGAATTCCCACATATATTCATAATTACTTGAAATAATGTTGGATTAAAACAATCCAAATTGCCACATATATTCATAATTACTTGAAATAATGTCGGATTAAGACAATCGAAATTGCCACACATATTCATAATTATTACTACTTGAAATAATGTCGGATTAAAAAAATCCTAATTGCCACACATATTCATAATTATTACTACTTGAAATAATGTCGGATTAAGACAATCCAAATTGCCACACATATTCATAATTATTACTACTTGAAATAATGTCGGATTAAACAGTCCGAATTCCCACATATATTCATAATTACTTGAAATAATGTTGGATTAAAACAATCCAAATTGCCACACATATTCATAATTACTTGAAATAATGTCGGATTAAAACAATCCAAATTGGCACACATATTCATAATTACTTCAAATAATGTCGGATTAAAACAATCCAAATTGGCACACATATTCATAATTACTTGAAATAATTTCGGATTAAACAATCCAAATTGCCACACATATTCATAATTACTTAAAAAATGACGGATTAAGAGAGTTGCCAACCTGGATAAGTATTTTGAAATATTACAAATAATTGCTCTAGGGTTGTAATTAAAACTTCTCCTACCATGTACTGACACCTATAACAAACTTCTTGCTGAAAATCAGTTCTTCATGGTCTAACGTACGTAGGTACTTTGTATTAACATTTTTTTAAATACTATTTTCAAAATATATTATCGTGCGAATATACTGTACAATATACGTTTGTGAAGTGCATTACATAATATTTCCCTCGATTTTGTAAAAAGCACTTTCCAACCTTGCATTGTAATATAGGCTACTATTACGTGTTTTTTATTGTATTATGCTTTTGATTTTATTATATTCTCTTATTCGTTGTAATTATGTAGTGTAGTAATATTAATACATTTGATTAAGTTAATGGCTGACATATACATCTGCTGTCAGGCAGTACATCTCACTTGACGATGTGTCAGTGGAAGAACAAATTATTTGTGTACATCTGAAGTCTGATTAGTGTAATATGTTACTAGTCAGCAGTGTATGCAATGGAGGGGAGAAGGATGTGGCCACTTTACCCCATTATCTCCTGGATTAATCGCATCATTATTGGTGTCACTTATGAGGGCAGTTGAATAAACAACTAAAGTAAATTGCGCAGAAATAAAGAAACATTTTCATGATAAGACGTCGATTATTGCAGCAGGGGAGAGCAGGAAGTGATATGAATAGTAACAGACCTTCAGTCTTTTAATTTATAACTTTCAGTGAATGTTTGAAAAAATCCATTCTTCTCCCTTATTCTTGGACAATAAAATTAAAACCTGTATGCTGATGTAAACGAGCGGAAAACATAATCCTGGAAGAGCACTGAACATAGTAGATTTAAATAGGGGTTAATCATACTGAAATGACGAAGTATTAATATATGAAAACTTATGTTTCAGTGTTTTATGGAATGCCTATGCAAGCATAGAGGCTTGGTAAGTTTGATTTATATGAATCAGTACATAACCTTCTGCTACTTCTTTTAAATTCTGGCTTTAATATGCGACTCATTATTTCGTTTTGTACTTTTTGAGAATGTATCACTATTAAATCCTTCAACGTGCACTATGATATGAAGAGTACACTGCAAGAGTGATGGATGTCATTTGGAATACATTTTGCAGGAGAAGCAATTGAAAGTTTGAAATGCTTAGCGCTCAAAGTTTAACTGTGATTTTCCGATCATTACTAGACAATGACTATCAGTGTTAATGCCATATAACTCTCTATGTACATTCTATATGTCTTAAGCTATGCATTGACAGTCTTGGTTCATTTTCGACAAGAAAGTGACATCCATCATTCTTGCAGTGGACTCTTCATATTTATTTATTTATTTATTTATTTATTTATTTATTTATTTATTATTTTGCTAATAATTGTAACATAAAATATAATATATATTATTATATATATATATATATATATATTATTATATATATATATATATATATATATATATATATATATATATCTTATGATGATCCGTAATATCTACCGGACGTCAGAAACCTCTATGTTCAAAATAATTTAATAATAACAGAGGAATGTAAACTGAGTATTTTCAAATAGAAGACTAATACACAGTGTGCAAAAACTGGACAAATCTAGCGGACAAAATTAATAACTTCTCTGCATTCTAACGAATTATGACACTTTGTACAGGGACATCATTTTATTTTTACTTCAATTTTTATTGTACCTGAGTTTTTGAATGTACTTCACTACCAACCCTTCTACTAATGAAGTTAAACCGTCCTCCACACAGATCCAAGACCGCATATATAGTCATAGCAGTGGCGTATTCTGGTTTAAGAGTCTGGGCTACCACTGACCCTATTATTACGCAAAATATATTTAAAAATCCCTATAATAAAATTCCTTACCTATTTATATGTAAATTCCAGACGTCTTGATTGGGACGAAAATACTTTGATGATTTCGTCATTGAAATTACAGTTGGGCCGCTTGCGAAGTTTCTGTAGAAATTACTTTTCAATGGACATCAGTGCCAAGCCGGATAAACGTTCTTGTGTATGAGTTGATCTACAGTAGGGTTTTGTTCTCTTCAACGCAGAAAATGTTCTTTCTACCGTTGCTGACGTAGCTGGTACTGTCACAATTAATGTTGCCAATTTAAGGACTTCAGGAATAACTTGGTTCAGCTGGTTTTCATATATGGCAGATAATATTTCATGGATAGGTTTGTTCGAAAAATCAAAGATTTCTGCTGAATATATTACAATTAATTCATTTTTCAAACGCACTTGATCAAAGTGACTGTTATAGGACTGAAATAATTTGTTTAGTGTCTCATTCGGGAAGTTTTCTCTATAAGCAGAAAATTTTTGAGAATTTAGAAGATGTGTGAACTGAAGCTTTCCATAATCAGAAAATCTGTCAGTAATTTCCACGTGCATACGATCTAGTATGCTGTAGTACAGCTGCCTGTATTTCAATTCATCATCTCCTTTTCTTCGCTTTAATGGTGGTTCCATTGTATTGGCCGAAGAATTTTCATTTTCCATATTACTCCATATGGACGGAAACCCACTACGTCTGAACTCGAATATAGTATTTTTAACTTCGATACCTCTTGCAACCAGTATGCTATGTCTAGACTTTTTGTCTGAAGAATATTGTAGAGCACATCTGTATGTGCGAACACTCTAGCATAGACTTCAAGAAGAAATATATTCTGAAACTGTGTGAAAAAATACAAATATCCTTGAGCCTGCACAATTACACCATCATCCTAGTTTTCTTCAGAGTCATTACAAATTATATTTTCAAAAAAGCAGTCAGTTGTTCTCTGTATTCCTTCACTGTATTTACAAGCCGAGATGTAAAATCCCATCTAGTTGGTGCTACTTTTGGGAGTTTCTGTTTCATAAATATCTTGAGTTTTTCTGATCTTTTAGGAGATGATGAGAAAAATGCAGCTAAACCCGACAATGTTTTGAAAAAAAATGCAGCATTCTGGAATGGATGAAGTAGTTTGTTGCAAAACTAAATTGAGAACATGGCTGTAACAATGGACAAATAGTGCTTGAGGATACTTTTCTTGAACTTTTGTTTTTAAGCCATTAATATTTTCCGCCATAACTGAAGCACCATCATATGTCTGTGCAATTAACTTATTGCCGACATTGTATTCTGCTATAACACCTTCCACATTCTGAAACAAAGCAGCAGCAATTTTGTCCGAACTGACATTTGTGAATCCTACAAACCGTTCTTGAACATTGGCAGTACTATCGACGTATCTTAAAACAGTGGACAATTGACTCTGATTAGAGCAGTCACTTGTTTCATCAACAACAATGGCCACAAAATGTGTTTCTTCTATTTCAGATTTTATGTTCTTTATCATAATCCCACTTATAGCAAATATTAAGTCATTCTGAATTGCAGGAGAAGTACCACGAAATACTGTTGAACTCTCAAGATGATTGGCCAGTAAATGGTCAAATTCACTTGAGGAACTTAAATATTCAATATAATTTCCTCTATTGTCTGATTCCACACTCTCATTATGACCCCGAAAAGCCAATTCTTGTTTTCCTAGAAAGCAGACTGCGTTAATAAGACGCAGTAATATCTCCCGATTTTTTTTTCACAAGATCATTGTGTTGATTGATGTGTAGAGCTATTTGCTTATCTAGCTGTAAATCAATTGTTGTCTTCCCAAAGTTTGCAAAGTTCATGCTACTACAAATATGAGCTTTTGATTTGTCGTGTTTTAGGACTGCCGTTTGAAGGGAGTTCATATTAGAAAACCCCTCTTTTGACCACACATTAGTTTCGCGGGCTAAATAACAAACATGCCCAGCAAAATAGTTTAGACAGTTTAGAACTACCACACAACCAATTCCACTTACCATATGATGTTGAAGTGAAATGGCGTGTGTACTCACGCTGTTTTTCTTTTACTTCCATGGACAAATTTAACTCAGTAGTTGATCTTTCCATTTTCACAATTTCAACTTTCTCGTTGTATGTACGACGGTTAAAAGGCACTTACACAAACCTCCTATTACACAGTCATTTTCAACACAAACCTCTCCAGAAACTTGTTCTGCCATATTTTTCACAACATCACTTAATTGGGAAATTAAAAACTTAATAATTAACAATTAATATAACTCTTAGACACTCGAACAAATCACAAATTTAAAATACTGCACTTCAAGAACGCAATCACATTGATGAGCTAGCGTACTAAGCGTATTGTTGCTTCGCGCCTGCGAAGAAACCGATCACGAGAGCGGCAACTCACCCGGCCTACACTGCACGACGGAAACAGAAGGGAGATGGGGACGGGCAGTTGTGCGACAGAACAGCGTTAGCGGACGGTCACAGGCTACCCCTCGTATCAGCGGTTTCTCCAGCGATGCCGCCTTGACAACTTGTTTCTTTTCGAGAGCAGAGAGCGCATATAAATCTAACGATTACCTTAATTTTAATTACTGTGGTAAAACCAATAATACAAAATTAATACATTATGTTTTATTATAAACTTTTTCTTTTGTAATTTCCTTGGGCTACCGCCGGTAGCCCCGGTAGTCCGCAAAATACGCCCCTGAGTCATAGTAGCCTTACGGTCATAGTAAACAGTACGTTCCAAAAATATGTTCGCGTTTTCCAGTGACGAAAGAGCTTTTAATATTGAATTATTTTCGCACAAGTACTGTCGTCCATTTGCCTACGTCGCATCCCGGTTTCCCCGACCACATTTTATTCTCCAGCTAGTGGCTCGGCTGTCTTAGTTCTTTTCTGAGAACATTAATTTCTGATAGGAATTGGACGTCTAAGTAATATTATACAACTATTTTAAAATAACTTAAATGAATGGGCCTCGTTAAGTAATTAAATATCACGTGATTTCCTCCCTTTCTACGACCCTACGACATAACCACTTGGACTTACAGTAGATAGTATGTCTGAGTAATTTTATCTTTTCGGTTCGGGCAGAAGAGAAGATTGAATTTACAGTACGTAAGGTACTCTTTTATAGAGTAGGTACAGAATTATTTCAACATGAATTACTAGTACGAAGGACGAAACAGGTAATTGGGATTAGGTACAATAAGCTATAGTGCGATAATATACACATTAGAACTGAAGCCTGTATCGAAATGAACGGCCACCACTTTCAAAAATGTGTTTAAATATCAATATTAGGATTATTTTTCAATTTAACTTCATTCTCTATATTGTACGCTAATGTGCTGTAGACAGTATAATATACACTGCATAATGAATACGTCTACATGGACAGCTCAGTTCGTGAGTAAAAACAATCACTGTTAATACTGTACTGTATTTTGATTAAACAAAAACCTAATGAAAATTAT
The DNA here is from genome assembly GCA_025594305.2 of Periplaneta americana. Lineage (NCBI taxonomy): Eukaryota > Metazoa > Arthropoda > Insecta > Blattodea > Blattidae > Periplaneta > Periplaneta americana. The sequence goes on along the minus strand of JAJSOF020000023.1, from coordinate 2,938,565 downwards.
CAAACTCAAAATAGCAATATTTCCCAGTTTACGTAAATGCATGAACTACTTTATTTCCCTCCTATACCTAGTAAAGTCATTTGTTTGTACATTAGGCCAGTATCATCGAACTCCACTCGTGGAAGGGGGTAGCAAACGGCGTTGATCCAAAGGTATAGCCAGGTTAATATTGAAAATGTTAGTAAAAATAAAATGATGTCCCTGTATAATGTTTTACCTTTACAACTGTCCATATTACCACCCCGCAGCGAGTGATCTTTCCCTCCTGAGTTACCTGCACTTACATTGTTACACACCGAACGAACAATCTCCATTATATGTTACATAAAAGATAATCGCCTTGAGGCCGAATAGATGGCCATTCTAATCTATATAGAAGAAATAAAAAAAAGGAAAAGATATCGTTTTGAAAATATATTACTCTATTTATTTTCAGTGTGACAATGCGGGATTTCTGAAGGAGAAACCCTACAAAGAGGAGTGCCCACAATATTACGCCCAGAAGGAATTGAATAAATTTCTGGGAAAGATGTGTGATCAGATCCTCTTAAGAGCCAACAGAGAGAGAAAAGGTTAGTCAATGATTCTCCTGAGTGCCATTATGTGTATATCCTGAAGTGAAGCAGGGATTTTCATTTAAGAACCCTATCAAAAACATTTAATAACTTCTTTTCATGTCCGAATGCTCTTTCGATGTATGAATTGATAAATTTCTTTCACAAATTCACGCCAATTTCCCTAAAAGAAATGAATAGTGATTTGTAACACTTGACACAGGCATGCTGAAGGAGGGAATACTTACTTACTTACTTACTGGCTTTTAAGGAACACGGAGGTTCATTGCCGCCCTCACATAAGCCCGCCATTGATCCCTATCCTGAGCAAGATTTATCCAGTCTCTACCATCACATCCCACCTCCCTCAAATCCATTTTAATATTATACTCCCATCTACGTCTCGGTCTCCCCAAAGGTCTTTTCCCCTTTGGCCTCCCAAGTAATACTCTATACGCATTTCTGGATTCGCCCATACGTGCTACATGCCCTGCCCATCTCAAACGTCTGGATTTAATGTTCCTAATTATGTCAGGTGAAGAATACAATGCATGCAGTTCTGTGTTGTGTAACTTTCTCCATTCTCCTGTAACTTCAGCCCCAAATATTTTCCTAAGAACCTTACTCTCAAGAACCCTCAATCTCTGTTCCTCTCTCAAAGTAAGGGTCCAAGTTTTACAGCCATACAGAACAACCGGTAATATAACTGTTTTATAAATTCTAACTTTCAGATTTTTTGACAGCAGACTAGATGACAAAAGCTTCTCAACCGAATAATAACAGGCATTTCCCATATTTATTCTGCGTTTAATTTCCTCCCGAGTGTCATTTATATTTGTTACTGTTGCTCCAAGATATTTTAATTTTTCCACCTCTTCGAAGGATAAATCTCCAACTTTTATAGTTCCATTTCGTACAATATTCTGATCACGCGACATAATCATATACTTTGTCTTTTCGAGATTTACTTCCGACCCTATGTCTTTACTTGCTTCAAGTAGAATTTCCGCGTTTTCCCTTATCGTTTGTAGATTTTCTCCTAACATATTCACGTCATCCGCATAGACAAGAAGCTGATGTAACCCGTTCATTTCCAAACCCTCTGTGTTATCCTGATCTTTCCTAATAGCATATTCTAGAGCGAAGTTAAAAAGTAAAGGTGATAGTGCATCTCCCTGCTTTAGCCCGCAGTGACTTGGAAAAGCATCAGATGGAAACTGGCCTATACGGACTCTGCTGTACGTTTCACTAAGACATATTTTAATTAATCGAACTAGTTTCTTGGGAATACCAAATTCAATAAGAATATTATATAAAACTTCTCTCTTAAGCGAGTCATACGCCTTTTTGAAATCTATGAATAACTGATGTACTGTACCCTTATACTCCCATTTTTTCTCCAATATCTGTCGAATATAAAAATCTTATCAATAGTCGATCTATTACGGAAGGAGGGAATACATTTTTATATACGGCAACATATTCCTCTTTCACGACCTCATAGCTGACTGCGTCATTTAATTTGAAAATACTTTTCATTACATTAAAATTAAAAGTGTTTTTGAAAATTGCAGATTTACAAATGGGTCTTTTAATTTGATTATACATTCATTCACCCATCCATCCATACATCCGTCCGTCCATCCATCCATTCATCCACTCACTCACCCACCCACCCACCCACGCACCCATCATCCATCCATGTTGCGGATTGTTCTTGACCCGAACTAACGTGGGAAGAACATATTAAGCAGGCCTATAGTGCTGTCAAATTATCAAGGGTGGTTTGTTTATTGAGAAATTTAAAACGTTATGTGCCACATTAATGTCTTGGAATAGCTTACTTTCCATATTTTCAGAGCATTATGAATTATGGTTTACTAATCTGGAAGCAAACACAAACCAACAGAAGAAAGTATAATATGCAGAACTAGACAAGAAGGTCAAAAGAGAGATCAGGAAATACTTGAGGGAACATAACACGAACATGGTCAGGAGAGTGATGGAGAGTTCGAAGTCGGTGAAGAAAATAAGAAAGGAGATGTCAACAGGGAGAAATTGGATTCTAGGAGTCAAGGGCGAAAGAGAAAAAAAGACTGGGTTCAAGAGAAGAAATTGTGCGCGACGCTACGGAATTTTATAAACAAGGCTACACAAGCAGATTGGAACAAGATGATCCCATTCAAGAATATAAGATTCCAGAGAGCAACCATGAGGAGTTTTCTAGCACCATGTCCATCATCCCCGCCGAGGTGGAAGCAGCAATAAGGGAGACAAAGTCGGGGAAATGCGTAGGCGATGATGGCATCTTCAACGAATACCTCAAACTGGGAGGCCATGACCTAGTACCAAACCTGTTTAATGAGATCCTAAAATCAGTAGAAATATCCAATGACTGGAAACAGAGCACGATAATCCTACTTCACAAGAAAGGAGGAAAAGATGATATCACCAACTACAGGCCGATCAGCTTATTGCCAAACCTGTACAAACTGTTCACCAAGATCATAACTAAAAGAATGACAAATAACTTGGAAAAGAATCAGCCAATGGAACAAGCAGGTTTTAGATCGGGATTCAGTAATATTGACCACCTCCAAACAACTAACCAACTCTTTGAAAAAGTACAGGAATTTAATCTTAAAGTATTCATAGCGTTTGTAGACTACAGCAAGGCTTTTGATTCTGTAAAACACAAATATATCTGGCAAGCTCTCGCAAACCAGGGGATTCCAAGCATATACATCAGGCTCCTAGCAAAGCTGCACGAGGGGTGTAAAGCAAGAATAATGACGGAGAGAGAGGGAGAAAACTTTGAACTAGCAGAGGAGTGAAACAGGGGAGACCCGCTCTCTCCGAAGCTCTTCACATGCTTGCTTGAAAACCAATTCAGGAAACTGAATTGGGAAAGTAAATACGGGATCACCATAGATGGACTGAGAATGAACCACCTCCGGTTCGCAGATGATATAATATTGGTAGCGAAATCAGCAGCAGATCTAAAAAGATGCTTAAAGAATTGGACAGGATCAGCAAAGAGGCAGGCTTATCCATGAACCCAGAAAAGACGAAACTAATGACCAACACGTCTGAAGACCGGATCCACTTAAATGGCCAGCCACTAGAATATGTGGAAGATTATACCTACCTGGGCCAGAACCTATCCTTCTCCAGCAATTCAGAGAAACAAATAAAGAGACGAATCAGCATGGCATGGAAGAAGTTCTGGTCTCTAAAGTTCATACTTACAGACAAATTCCAGAAGCTAAGCTTAAAGGTTGAGACCCTGGAAAAATGTATATTACCTGTCCTACTGTATGGATGCCAAACCTAGTCCCTAACATCAAAACAGAGGCGTATGCTTCAAACCTGCCAACGCAGTATGGAAAGAAAAATCCTGCAACTTTCTCTGAGGAACAAAGTCAGGAACGAGGAGCTACGCAACCGTACCGGCTTGAAAGACGTCCTAATCACCGCAGAAAGCCTGAAGTGGAAATGGGGAGGGCATGTGGTAAGGATGGACCACAGACGATGGACGTACAGACTGACATTGTGGGATCCCAGGATCGGCAGAAGAAGAGTGGGACGCCAGACAACTAGATGGGCAGATTTCTTCAAGAAGAAGGCAGGACCACATTGGACGAGCAGTACAAGAGACAGACAGCTGTGGAGAAATCTAGAAGCCACCGTCCTCAGTGTGTAGTGTGGTGCGAATCTTACAAGTGCATATAGTGTTTGTGTATATAGAACACTCCTTAGGACCGGCTCACCTAACGAGTGAAGTCTACCGAGCCAAGCCCTGTCAATCAGGAGGCCCTTGCCCTTACAGGATCTATTAGGCTAAATTTATTTTTATTTATTTATAACCTGGAATAACAGTTGTCACATACAGAAGATATTTTTAGGAAAAGAAAGGGCAATGAGAGCCATAACTGGATTATACATTCTTGAAGGAGTTATGTATGGCTATGAGATAAGAAATTCTAACAAGGCTACGAGTTGTTGCAGCTCACATTTCTGGTAACTGGAGAACGGTCACAAACTGTTACGTTGCTTACTACTTGCGGTAACATTTAAATGGCAATTGAATTCACGCCCACTCGTCATCCTAGCCTTTGATATTCACACCTGCTTTCTTGCATTCCAGACTATCTTTACCAATTCCACTAACAAAGTCTTTTCCACATCAATAAGATTGGATCTTTTATTTCTCTACACACCATCAGTTTTGCGGTTCATTTTCAAAGAACAATAAATTCCAAAGATATCGTAATATTATAAAGGTTTACTCATGTGACGGGGCTGAAACGTGTTCACAAATGAAGAGTCCACTGCAAAATGATGGATGTCACTTTCTTGTCGAAAATGAACCAAGACTGTCAATGCATAGCTTAAGACATATAGAATGCACATACAGAGTTATATGGTATTAACACTGATAGTCATTGTCCAGTAAAGATCGGAAAATCACATTTAAGCTTTGAGCGCTAAGCATTTCAAACTTTCAATTGGGTCTCCTGCAAAATGTATTCCAAATGACATCCATCATTCTTGCAGTGGACTCTTCGAATGTTTACACTCTGACACGGACTTCCTGATTCACACTATTTCCAGTTTCCGCGAGAGTTAACTTCCATCCGGAAATGTTGGTGGAACAGAAATGCACCAAATAATGATAAACTAAATAGTTAAATTTTTAGCTTTTGTTAAAAAAAAACAATATTTTGATGCATTTTAACATATATTGAGTCTACACGTGTGGAGCGCGTCTGGCCGCGAAACCAGGTGGCCCGGGTTCGAATCCCAGTCGGGGCAAGTTGAGGTTTTTCCGGGGTTATCCTTCAACCCAATATGAGCAAATGCTGGGTAACTTTCGGTGCTGGATCCCGGACTCATTTCAGCGGCATTATCACCTTTACTTCATTCAGACGCTAAATAACCTAAGATGTTGATACAGAGTCGTAAAATAACCCAATTAAAAAAACATGTGTTGATGAAACCATTTGCCTACTATATACGTAGCTGTAATTAGAGTTCTTACTTTTCAAGTTTTGTAATATCTTCCTCCCACCCTCCAATCGATTCTCCCTGGCTGATAACTATAATAATCTGTGGCGTCACAACCCTTGAAGGGCCCAGGCCGACAAACCGGCAGCTGGCTTCACGTTCACATGCCGAAGCGGAGGTAAACGATCATCGAACTAGAATGGAGGTATCGTGTGATTAGCACGATGATCCTGCAGCCGTTAAAGTTCACTTTCGCAACCGGATTTCGCTACCTATCGTAGCTCAAGTGCATCACGATGCTGGGTTGGTACCGGTCCCATACACTGGCCGAGATTTTATGAGCAAATTTCTTTCCCCATGAGGAATCGAACCAGCGCGCATTCCGTAACGCGATTCCTAGACAGGATGCCGTAGACCACGACACCACGGACCGGGACGGCTTAAAACTAATGTGGGTGAAATTCTGGTCTAATAGGTTAACATTTAAGGTATACTCATTCCAAGTGGGCGGTTATTCTGGGTAGTACGTTGGAACCAAGTTTTAATTACTAAATGGATCAATTAATCGATGTATCATTTTTTTAATGTTGTAGGTAACAACATGGAACAATTAAAACAGTGACAATGGCTGCGTTCAGCCGGGACAGCAATAATTCAGCTATTCATTTTTTCTGAATATGTATGATACGAACTTTCTTGTGTTAAATATTAACGTACCTTGTTAACATGTTTCGACCTATTTTCGGTCATCTTCGGAACTGGTCATTATTGATCTTGGCACCTCTTGTTTCCTGTGTGGGTGCGTTCGTAGTGTAGAGTCAAAGAGTGTACAGTATGTGTTCTGAAATTGAGTTGTGTGTAGAGAATATCTTTGGGGTGTGTTTTCGTGTGTCTGTATATTTCATATTGTTAGTGTGTTGAGTTTCTGGCTTTTTGGTTGGAGGTGCAGTATTTCCATGTCTGTGTTGATGTCTCTGTGGATGTGGTTAGCATTTGTGATGTGATCTGCATATGTGGATGTGTTTTGTAATTTTGTTATGGCTGTGATGTGTTCTTTGTAACGTGTTTGAAACGATCTGCCTGTCTGTTCTATGTAGAAGTTGTTGCAGGTGTTACATTTGAGTTTGTATACGCCTGTGTGGTTGTATTTGTTTGTTTGTGTTGTTTGCATGTTAAGATGTTTTTGTAGAGTGTTATTTGTTCTGTATGCGATGTTGTAGTTAATTTCTTGAATGAGGTTGCAATGTTATGTGTGTTTTTGTTTTCGTATGTTCTACAGACGACATACGGAAAAGAGAACGAGAACGGAAGTATTGTTAAAATAAACGTACGAGGGGATCCAGGAAATAACGACCGTTCGCGCATACCCGCCGCGCAACTGACTCCCCTTCCTTGTTTGAAGGTCAACTGGCTTCCTTAACATGTGTTCTCATAATGTTGTGAGTACTGGTTGCAACAAGCCGCCATTGTGCATTTTGTGCTACTTCAAAATGAACGACGTGATTGATAATCCCGCCGACTGTGAGGTGAGGAGTGTGATTCGATTTTTGAATGCCCGAAATTTGAAACCTGCAGAAATTTACCGGCAATTGAAAGAAGTGTATGGTGATACTGTAATGAATGAAAGAAATGTGAGAAAATGGTGCGAAATGTTCAACAATGGGCGAACAAATGTCCACGATGAAACTCGACCCGGACGCCCATCACTCATCACAGAAGACCTGAAGACTAAAGTGAACGACAGAATCTTGCAAGACAGGCGCACATCACTCGACGAATTGCATATTGCCTTTCCTGACATTTCTCGTTCTTTGCTTGGTGAAATTGTGTCGCAACATCTTGGCTACCACAAAATCTGTGCCCGCCCGCACACTGCTGCTTCAACTCGAGAATTGCTGGATCAATTCGGTTGGGAAATCTTTGATCATCCGCCCTATAGTCCAGACCTTGCTCCTAGCGATTTTCACCTTTTCACTAAGCTGAAAGACTTTCTGGGTGGTACGCGTTTTGGAAGTGATGAAGAGTTGAAGAAGACAGTGAACACCTGGCTTAATGAACTGGCGGCAGAGGAGTATAACACGGGAATTCTAAAGCTAGTGAACAGATACGACAAATGTTTAAATGTAGGTGGTGATTATGTAGAGAAGTAAAGGAAGCTTCAGTTATGTAACAGACTTTGTTTATTCAAATAAATATATTTTTTAATTATTACAACAAAACGGTCGTTATTTCCTGGATCCCCTCGTATTTAAATGTGAGCATTCAATGTATAATATCCAAGGCGGTGTCCGAACCCTGAAAGCAGCTGTAAAGTTGTGAGACTCAATTACAGTCGGTTAATGAACATAATTCAAGTTGAGAAAATTTTTAATAACACGTAAATGGCCATTGTACGAGTATATTTTTGTGATTCCAATAAAAGGTCTTTATGAGAATAAGTTCAAAACAAATTTACAAATGTAATGGCATATAATATGTTAGTAAAACGTATTTTTCAGCCGTGGCAGAAAAACTTGGATTGCCTTCTTGCAACATGGCGGCTGGCATCAGTCGCATGACGATCGACGGTACTATGTTATTTGTAAGTATCACATACTCCTGTCAAGAAGTCACATGAGACTACATTACTAATGTGACAACACCTCAGAAATAGCATGAACAGATATCGGCCAGTATACCTTCCTATCAGTGAGTCAGTTTGCACCCGCACAGTTAGTCCTACGCTAGCTTTGCATAATAGTAGTATGCGTTACAAGAGCGGTATGTTGAAGTTCTCATGTTCGAGGAAAAGATTGAAAAAGCCAAACGTAGTTGAGTTTTTTTAATTTCCGAGAATTCAAAGAAAACATACCGCTTGTGCATCGTACATTATTTTGTGCGAAGATACATACCTGAAAGAGGAATTTCTAATTAGTTGCAATGAAATCTCCTCTTGGTTTCTGTTCAATGACGGCAAATTTGCAAAACAAAAATATCTATCTTCAACATTGTTGCTTTAAAATGTTTTGTGCGAGGTCGTGCGTATTTGCTTGCTTTCCGCACAGAATCAATACGCGGTAAGTGTGAAATACCACATTCAGTATTCCCAACGTAACACACATAATAATTTCCTTCTTCTTACCGCTTAAGCGTCATATTCATTTTACTGCTTTAGGCTTTTAACATATTATTTTTAGAGACGTTTAACATAGTAATAATTATAAATTGAAACTTACCACTGCAATTTCGCCTAAATTGCACTGTTAATTATTGTTTTTAAATATTTGCAAAAATTAAGTAAACTCTACAACACCACAAAAGTTACTGCATTCGTGATGCAAGTAACATTAAGGAAGCCGTGAAAAAATCAACAAGATTACAGATTCCGATGTTATTACTGCAATATGTTATATAAATAATATTGTTAAAATATTAAAATGAAAAATAAATCATTACATAACCTTACCGTTTGTTTTAAGTTCGCATTTATAGACTGGGGAAAAAAAGACAGACGTATATCACGGCCTGCTGGAATATAGTAAACACAGAAAACATTTTATAGCAACAATGTCGAACATAGATATTTTAGTTTTTAAAAGTTGCCGTCATTGAACAGAAACCAAGATGGAGATTTCATTGCAACTAATTATAAATTCCCCTTTCGCTCAAAATAATGTACGATACACGAGCGGTATGTTTGTTTTCATGTTCTCGAAATTAAAAAGCTCAACTACGTTTCGCTTTTTCAATCTTTTCCTCGAACATAAAAACATCAACATACCGCTCTTGTAACGAATATTACTATTCTGTGTTTACTATACTCCAGCAGGCCGTGATATACGTCTGTCTTTTTTTTTCCCCCCAGTCTATGATGAATCTGGAATCTTGTTGATTTTTTCACTGCTTCCTTAATGTTACTTGCATCACGAATGCAATAACTTTAGTGGAATTATAGAGTTTACTTAATTTTTGCAAATATTTAAAAACAATAATTAACAGTGCAATATAGGTGAAATTGCAGTGGTAAGTTTCAATTTATAATTATTACTATGTTAAACGTCTCTAAAAATAATATGTTAAAAGCCTAAATCAGTAAAATCAATATGTCACTTAAGCGGTAAGAAGAGGGAAATTGTTGTGTGTGTTAGGTTGGGAATACTGAATGTGGAATTTTATACTTTCCGCGGATTGGTTTTGTGTGGAAACCAAGCAAATACGAACGATCTCGCACAAAATATTTTTATCTTCAGTTGAAATAAATCAAAAATCTCTGATTACAAATTAAACTCGTTATTGCTTAAAATAAAATTCAAAGTATGTAAATAGCTGTCACAGTATCTTGAAAACATGGCATTCTCAAGTATGTATGTAGAATGTATATGAATGACTTTATAATGAAATGGATAACTACTTTGATATGGAGGAGATAAATGGAACACGTCGAAATACATAGAATTACTTTTTGCGTTGTATTTATAAGAATAAGAGCGTCATAGTAAGCAATCTTGTAGTAACAGAGAAGTATAAAATTACTCATTTTTCTTTCTTTTTCAGTATTGCCCTGAGAAATATATCAAGCAAAGTAAGTATAATGAAACAAGAGACAAGAGAGTTTGGTTTCTCTTCGTTACAAGGATTCAAAAGCAAAGCAAAGGAAAGCGATCATAATTGTAGGTCGAAGAGCAGATGTCGAAAACGGTAGCATTTGAAATAGGCTATATAATGCAACTATTTCACTTTGCAACGTCATCTGACCTGATTCCAGACATTAGATCAGAGTGAAAGATTAATTCAGAGAAATTCTGCTACACTTCTGTTCACAGCAATTAATTGGGCGTGCTTAAATCTGCATCTGCTGAAGTTTTTTTTTTATTTAACCCTTAAATAGACAAAGTACCCTATAGGATACAACAGGTTAATAGGCTATATGCTATAACTTTAATAGAACAATAGAAAAAATCGGTAGGAAAATTAAAATTTCACAATACTATAATATTGTACAAAATATAAAATATGGACATTGCGATAGTTGTTTTCTTTACGGTCCGACACGGTTTAATAAACTAGCGTGAGAAATGAAGCTTTGCCAATTTAAGTGTTAATGACATTGCGGTGTTTTTATCCATAAAACCATACGGAACTGAATCCAATTTATTAATAGCTGTGATTTACAAAATATTTCCCATTAAATAATTGCAGTGTTATACAGGGTGCAAGTAATGTAAATGTGCTGATTTAAGGGGCAATATAGCAGTGGCGGTTCCTCGGGGGAGGGAAGGGAGGAACGTCCTCCTCACATTTTCTTCTTTTGAAAGTAAATACCAAATAAAATATGTGCCTTGAAATTCGAGGAAGATTCGATAATTTTTAAGTTCACAGCTATAAGAAAAACTCGGTTGATCGAGTTTTAAACGACGCGCGCTCATATGCCGTAGAAAACTGTGAGAAAGATGCGAGATTGTCTGTGTAGAGGAAAGGCCCTCCATTCCTCCTCTACTGCAGTTAACACACATAGACAACAGTGCACTAGCGGCCAGAGAAAGAACCAGAGTTTTAAAGCAAGTAAATGAACGGAGAGGGAGGAGATCCTCCTCTGGACGGGAAATAGAAACCGACTGTCGTGCGGCAAGCTCGCTACCGCTGCCACCTAACGATGTTGCATTCAACCGGACTAGAACACATCTAGGAGGAGACACAACAAAAACAGTTTTAACGCAACGCTATGAAAGACACCATGTAAACTTTTTTTTTTAATTATAAATCAAAAATATTATTCATTGTTTGAAACTTTCGTGGATATTTTAAAGTTAAAGTCGGGTTTATGTAAAACAAAGAGGAAGTAGTTTTACGTAGTTGGCCCCTAAAATTCACTTCTATTCATTGTTTACTAGACAGGGCAACAGCTAATTTGTCAGTTTTGTACAAATATATTTGAAACTGAGAGTAGGTACTCCAAACTACATAATTTTTAACATAAAAAATTAATCTGCCACCGGCAGCTTTCAACAATAATGATAGTATGACTTTACAAGAACTGACATTCTTCAAAAGCATGTGATACTGAACTTGTAAAATGTACATGTGGCAACACAGACCACGTGGGTGGGTGCAGTGTTCTCGCTTTCCTCAGATTATTTCCCATTCCCATTCCCATTTCCGTAAAACGGTTCCGGTTACAAGTTAGTAGCTAGTCTATTCCAACACGTGTGATGTTGTAGTGTGCTCGAAAAATGCTGCGAGGTTGTGAATTTCCTTGTAATTGTTAATTTGTGCAATTATTGAACAATGAATGGAAGTGAAATTATAATATATTTTGGACAATTTAGGAAACTAAGTTTACAAGAACAGATTATTACTATATAGAAGGGAAGGCCAACCCCAACACTACCTGGTCTTACATGTATGCATGTAGACTAATTTTTAGCATGTTTCATTCAAGAAGATGTCATTTAGAACTGTTAATTTCTTTCCTCCTCTTAAGAAATATGCAGGAGCCGCCACTGCAAAATAGGCCTAATAGGTTAAGACAGTGGTTCCCAAACTTTTGAAGGTGCGTCCATTTTTCGGCGAAATATTTGTTTGAGATCCCCACCGCACTACCACAATTAGAACAATATAAATTCCTGTAAAATTGCGTACAACTGTAATTTTAGTCAAAATCAGTTAAACAGGTTATTGAGTATTTTCCGGCGGAAATTCAAAACAGTTATGATAGCCTAGGATGGATACTGAATCCATTACAGACAGCTCCGTTCAACTGGTTAACATTCCATCCTACAATTATGGGGGAAAATTCATTGAAATATGTACCTATTGATGGAATGTTGAAGCTAGACCTTTTTTTCGCAGAACATAGACCAATTTCGCATCAAAACAATACAATGAGCTTACAAAACAAACTCTTAAATTTGTGATAACTAAGCTCCGTCTTCCAGCTACCTAAAGATTGAAGTTAAAGACACATTAGGTATAGTACGCCGAACATAAGTAATGCAACGGATCAAGATATAAACAAACACGTCATCGCTGCGTGTTCGTGGAGTACAGTCAACTCCCGACATTCTGAAGCTATACTAGTAAACACATGCTTGAGCAGTGATGTTCATTTTCGTCGTGATCTTTGCAGTGAATAATAACGTGCATTCATAAGTTACGGAACTTGAACATATGCGTATGTCACTTGAAATTATTTTATATTGCAAGAAATTGTTTCAATAGCGCATGACGTTATTAGTGCATGATGTAGTACAAGATATTCCTATTCTCCGATATTTTTTCGTGTTTCATTAGGATATTGCATATCTCGCTCATCTTTGAAAACCTATTAATTTTCTATGTACTTTTGTAGAAATTCCCTAAAATCAGTTCCATGCTCCTTGTAGTATTACTTACTTACTTATTAGCTTTTAAGGAACCCGGAGGTTCATTCCCGCCCTCACATAAGCCCGCCATTGGTCCCTGTCCTGAGCAAGATTAATCCATTCTCTATCATCATATCCCATCTCCCTCAAATCCATTTTAATATTATCTTCCAATTTACGTCTCGGTCTCCCTAAAGGTATTTTTCCCTCCGGCCTCCCATCTAACACTCTACATGCATTTCTAGATTCGCCCATACGTGCTACATGCCCTGCCCATCTCAAACGTCTGGATTTAATGTTTCTAATTATGTCAGGTGAAGAATACAATGCGTACAGTTCTGTGTTGTGTAACTTTCTTCATTCTGCTGTAACTTCATCCCTCTTAGCCCCAAATATTTTCCTAAGCACCTTATTCTCAAACACCCTTAGTCTCTGTTCCTCTCTCAAAGTGAGAGTCCAAGTTTCACAACCATACAGAACAACGGTTAATATAGCTGTTTATAAATTCTAACTTTCAGATTTTTCGACAGCAGACTGGATGATAAAAAGTTTCTCAACCGAATGATAACAGGCATTTCCCATATTTATTCTATGTTTAATTTCCTCCCGACTAACATTTATATTTGTTACTGTTGCTCCAAGATATTTGAACTTCTTCACCTCTTCAAAACATAAATTTCCAATTTTTATATTTCCATTTCGTACAATATTCTCGTCACGAGACATAATCATATACTTTGTCATTTCGGGATTTACTTCCAAACCTATCTCTTTACTTGCTTCGATTAAAATTCCCGTGTTTTCCCTAATCGTTTGAGGATTTTCTCCTAACATATTCACGTCATCCGCATAGACAAGCAGCTGATGCAACCCGTTCAATAAGGCTTCAAATAAGCCCTATAGCATTATGGATTTAAATTCTGTATTATATTATTACAACGAGGTAGATACAGTAAAGCAGAGGTCGTATGGATACATTCTTTATAATTGACATGAAAACCTGATATAAACATTAACTTAAATCTGAGTACACAATCTCACAAATCTGTAATGTAAAGAAACACTTCAACGATGCTAAGTTTAATCATTCTCGTGTTATTAATTAGCAAAATTCATCAGATGTGTAAGAACACCCAGTATTATCACATCTAGCACTTAATGTTACGACAATAGAAGTAGGATATCACTGAAATGTACTGTTTTGATGCAGCTAGACAACTCAAAATTATTATTTTTCAAGGCTTGTGAAGTCCAGAGCGCGAAGTGCTTTGGAAGAGAAATAATCTGAAGTCTCATTTAGTAGATTTAAAACTACTTCTTTAAGGGAGAGGGCTTCAGGCAAAATTTACCGGCCGTTTCTCGCTCACATCGAGATTTCGAAGTAGCATAGAGGGCACGAACGGCGATCTTCAGCTTCTAACCCGAATTCATTAAAAGGGTGACTTCCACAGTATCATTCTTTTAGTATTGAGTACTATAAAACATCAACTAAAAGTTATAAAACAAATTATGATTTCCTGTTCTATTTTTTCTGTTTTTCAGGTCTGTCATGTCTGCGTGAAAGGAAAGAAATTAAGAAGAAGATGATGGATGATGCGGATATATAACTCAGTGGTACGCTGTGTTGATATGGCAACGGAGACACAGCGAAAAAACTGAATGAATGTGCATTAAATGATTTTATGCTCGACCATGCCGAAATGTAGTAATTATGCACCTGGTAGCAGACCTTTAATGCATGTCATTAAAGTACACCTACTCATTAAAGGTCAGGTCTTTCAACCAATGACGACTCAGGTTACAACTGTTCAGCCAAGGACAGGTCAGCTTTCTACCGTTATAAAACCGCAAGTATCGATTATTCTCGGATATGCAATCGAAAGAGAATTAGCGAAACGTCACGGAGGCTGGAAATCCAATACTGTCGCAGAAGGTTATGTTCTGTTACTATAATAATTAGCGTTAATTGTAAATAATATTCAAATAAATTCAATTTGTCATCTCGTTTTTGAATGTCTAATTTAATTTCAATGTTATCTCTGTAGGTTGTTATGGCCTAGCAAGGTCAATGTGGATATCTGTTCCTCGGAAAAAATCAATACTTTCGGATCTGCGCACATCTCACAACATACGGAACATTGCTGAAGGTCAGATACAATTAAAATTAATAATATCAAGTTAGAAATATGGTCGAGCATAAAAAGTCGTATGAAACTCGCCTATAATGGTAATTAAGAAGCTCGTATGAAAATTATGAAACTCGCTTGCGCTCGTTTCATAAATATCCATACTCGCTTCTTAATTACCTTCATTATAGGCTCGTTGCATAATGTACTATTATGCTCGACCATGCCGAAATGTAGTAATTATACACCTGGTAGCAGCCCTTTAATGGACTTCATTAAAGTACACCTATTCATTAAAGTTCAGGTGTTCCACCAATCAGAAAATACCATTGTAGCAATATGAAAGCGCAAGTATCGATTATTCTCGGATATGCAATCGAAAGACAACTAGAGCGAGATTAGACAATATTAAACTCACTTGAAAAAAACAACACACAAATTAACATCAATTCACCGTCATCTTCCAGCCTTTCACAAAGCATATTCCCACAAATTCATTTCACCAATTGCCGGAAAAAATCAATATGGTCGAGCATAAAAAGTCATATGAAACTTGACTATAATGGTAATTAAGACGCTCGTATGAAAATTATGAATCTCGCTTGCCCTCGTTTCATAAACATACTCGCTGTGTTGATATGGTAACTGCGACACAGTGAAATAACTGAATGAATGTGCATTAAAGATGATAAGAGATAGAACTTTAAATAAATTCTGAAGTTACTCTTTGTCTTTGAAGGCCATGTAAACTTAAAGGCATTCCCTGTTATTTGTAAGGTAATTAATTTCAATAAAGGATTAAACATGAAGCGTTATTCACAGGTGGAGTACATTTTCAAATTGTCCAATAACAAAAATTATTTACCAAAAAGTAAATCTGCCTGTCAGACATTATGAAATAGGGCTATTTTGAGATAGTTGTCAAATCTCTCCTTGCAATGTATGTACATTTCCGAAGCGTATCGTATAGCAAGGAAAGATATTCATTCTATTCTCACTATAAGTTATTGTGTATTTTTTTCATTTTATTTTTCAGGATATATTATTTGACTAGACATATGGGTTAGTCTTACTATATTATGACATTATCTGAATAAGAGTTATAAAATGTACAAGTTGGGTAACACAAACGGGAGATTTTAATGTTGTTATTGTATGTATGTATGTATGTATGTATGTATGTATGTATGTATGTATGTATGTATGTATGTATGTATGTATGTATGTATGTATGTATGTATGTATGTATGTATTTATTTATTAACACTACAATTGGGTATACACCCGGTGGAGGTGATATATAATATACAATAACACAATACTTATAGCAATAAAAGAATAAAATAAAACATAGGACTATAAATAAAAACTATGCTATAATAAGGCCTACAATAAGCAAAAGTAAATCTAACTTATAAGCACTTCTATTTCACCCAACTATTACCAATTTAAGTAATTACATATCAACTTAATTACATATCATCTTAATTAATTACATATCACCTTAATTCATTTACATATCGACTTAATTACATATCATTTTAATTAATTACATATCATCTTAATTAATTACATATCAACTCAATTAATTACATGACACAACTTAAATAATTACACTGCACCTACAATTACATTGTCAGTCTAATCTTCTCAACCTTTCCTTAAATGTGTTGATTTTAAGAGGACCACCCTGAAAGATTGCCGCAGGTAAGCTGTTCCAGTCTACTATTGTGCGGTTAACAAAGGATTATAATAATAACAAAGGTTATTGGTAGTACATGGATTGTTTAGTAGGATTACAAACTAACAATCTCATGGGGGCATATAAAAACGTATTTTCTTTTTTCCACCATGTTAATAATGTCAAAATAAGTCCTTATACAAATTTTGGTCACTCCACCGCAATTCAGAGGACCGTCCAAAAGGTAAGTTTACCTGGGGCCGTTTACGGAATGAAAACAAAATTTAATGGAAATATTAACTGAAACAGATACAGTAATTGTAGAGCTATTTTTCAACATATTTCCCAGCGGAACTGAAACATTTGTTAGACCATAAAATCAACCTTTGTATCCCTGTGTCGTAGAACTCTGCCGCCAGGGACAGGAACCAATGTGACTATATATTTCTTTTTCCTTCCTTTGCCCTTTTTGTTCTCTTTATCAGTCGATGAATTTATTATCATAGACTTTTTATCGTGGATTTTATTTAATTTTTGTATTCCTTTTCTGTTTTATTACTATTTTATTACATTCCATTTTGATATATTCTTCCTTACGTTTTTCCATATTAACCATTTGTACTAAATGAGTTGCTTTCACTATATTCCAATGTATTTTAATTTCTTTTTTTTATATTATGGTATTATTTTCATGATGTTTAGTGTCGATTTTATTATGCTATTATTATTTTTTTGTAATATGTTAGTATTCTGTTCTTTAACTTTTTGTTAAATTGTAACTGCTTGTATACATTGTGACCTGGTAGAGCCCTAACTCTGCCAGTATTAATAAAGAATTATTATTATTATTATTATTATTATTATTATTATTATTATTATTATTATTATTATTATTATTATTATATAAGGTTGTCGGCACCTCTTTGTTGATCCTACGATATGACAAATATCTCGATTCCGGTGGGGAATAAGTTCAAAAATAGGTCAACAGTTGCTGTATCTGTTCCAATAAAACTCTCAATGAAACTGTGTTTTCTGTCTGTAAACGACACTGGAGGGCCCTCGTAATTGCGCCGGAGAGGCCCAAATTTGTATAAGCACTTATTTTGACATTATTAACATGGTGGAAGAAGAAAAATAACTTTTTTATCTGCCCGTGAGAATGTTTGCTTGTTAGGTGAATTGTCATTGTTCAGCCTGATGCAATTTATTAGACATGGAGCACTGGACTGGTGAGCAAGGAGGATTTGCTGTAAAATCTTATTATCTAAATTGTCAATGCACAGAAGCTGCTCTTAAGGAGAGATTGAAACCTGGGTTAGCAATTTAGAAGAAACATCAAGTATTGGGCCATATTTCTTGCGAAATATCAAGGGAAGTTCGTGAAATAATTTATCTCTCCTTTTTTCGTTTTTCAGTTCAGGAATGTGCCGAAATGGAGAGACAACGGCAAGAACAGAAGTTCAGTGGTTCGATTGGTTGCCATGGCAATACACACAATGTAAACTTAATTCATTGTAATTATTAAGGAATGCACATTAAATGATATAAACTGTTCCTAGCAATTTACATTAACCCCCTCCTACCAAGGTTTATTACAAGTTATGAATATCAAGTGAGTAGCCCAGATGCAAAACCAGCTAACTGCCAAAAAAATGAAAAATGAGATAATGGTAACCATGGTTTCAGTTCCTCATTAGCTACGTAATAAGCCATACATTCGGTTACAAATCCAACTCTAAACCCTTTAAATCTAGTAAATAAAATTGCATACAGTTGCAAAACCTGCGAAGTGTGGAGAGCGTAAGGATACAATGCCTGCTAACTGCACAATGCCATGTTTACTTTTGCAAAACCTGCTAAATGTCACTGAGACAACATGGCCATATTGAGAGTTACGGATGCAAAAGCTGCTATTTCGATCTCCATAAGGATTACATTGATCATACTAAAATAACGAATAAGATATTATTACACGCTGATAATAAAGCTACTTTTGCTCCTATAGTTAAATTGACTATACTGCTGCATTTAAGACATCAGCTGAGAGTTTCTGCCCGCGCTTTATCGGGGACTTCTAACCTTTTATGTTAAGTGTGTTGAAGTCTTGAAGTGGTTACTGTGATTATCTTGCAGTTTTTTCGACTTTTGCCGAAATGAGTGTGGATGGATATGGTGTATCCTGTTTCAATAACTCTGTTAGTGTTGAGGGAGAAGATACAGATGATGAAGAGAATGGTACCAATGAAAAGGCGAATCCAAAAGTTTAAACAATAAAGGTAAACATTTCCAAAAGGACTACATTCCAATGGGTGTCATCCTTAAAGAAGCAAACATTAGGGACATTGAAAGAATTCTGGAATTGCACTTCGGGTAGGACTGGTTTCGGAAAGCAAACCTGACCTTCTACACCGAAATGTTCAACCAGCAGCAAGACCTTGCTGTTGCAGACCTGAATGAAGATGGGGATGAACATACGGATGTAGTGGACTTCGAACTCATGGATGAGGAAGAACCGAACATTTTGTAAAGTGTTATATTACATTGATGTTTGTAGAAATTGCAACACCAAGAAGGATACATTTGACAAATGAAATTGATATCACAGTTTAGATACATGACAATAGACAAGGATTAGAATTACAGAACTGTAACTGATCTGTGACCGTGAGATTTCAGTATGGAGTGAAGCCTCCTTGCGCTGCAATCAGAACTTCTAAGCGTCGTGGTATGGAATCAAAGAGTTCCTGGATATGTTCCAGGGGAATCTCCCTCCATGCAGTTTGTATGCGAGTCCACAAAGCGTCAAGAGTGTGTGCTGGAGGACCATGACGAACAAGTTGCCGACCAACCATATCCCAGACATGTTCGATGGGCGAAATGTCTGGCGAACGTGCAGGCCAAGAAAGCAGTGATGCCCGTCGTTCTTCGAAGAAGACTTGCACAATCCTCGCCACATGTGACCGGACAATGTCCTGCTGAAATATGGCATGTGGAGTTGCCTGAGGGAGGGGCAGTACCTCGGACTCTAAGACCTCTCTAATGTAGCGGTTGAAGTTCAGATTGTCCTGAATACGTAGGAAGCGAGATCGCATATTGTATCACACTAGGAACTTGTCCGCAATGCCGCTCAACAATGCAGGCTCTCAGACTGCGTTCACCACGGTAGTACTTAACACGTATGTGACCATCACTGTAGGACACTTTGAAGCGGGACTCGTACGAACACACTACATTTGGTACTCTGTTTTACACATCTCCCGAGTTTGGGGTCGTTCGGGCCATTTTTTCGGGTGTTGCACTTTTCACAAACAGTAGTACATAAGGAAACCTTCAAACTATAACATAAGTATTCTGTTCTCCTTTTTTACCTTTTTATAGTACAATATTTGTGTGTTTAATAATATTTAGGTATGTAACGAAAATAAGAATGTTCTCTTATACCGTCAGTTTGTTTCCAAGTTAGTCTTGTCAGATAAACTGTTAACATTGATCAAATACGAGGTTTTGCAAACTAATGTATCGTTAATATGGCTGCCTATAGAGTTGCAAATCCTGCTAACTGCTCTGTTCGGTTGCAAAACCTGCTATTTGCAAATTAATGTACAATATAACTAATTACCTATTAATCATATATTTCTGAGCTGTAGGAAGACAAACTAAATATTTTTTCCCCATTATTTAAAATAGAAATCATGCCTCTAGCATCGGTGGTTAAGTTTTTACACGATTTTCCTCATTTGCCAAAATTCGTCTAACTTGCAAATAGCTGGTTTTGCAAATTGGTTACTCAAGTGGGGTTATACACAATTACCCTCATCAAAATCATACACCAATCTTAGTTAAGAATTTGGAATATTTAACAGTTTATATATTTTTAACTGTAGACCTCCACAAAACGTAAAAAAATATAAAATAATCGTACTATTTTAAAAAATACAGGGTGGTTAAAAAGTTCCGTCCTATATTGCTTAAAACGTATACTAAAATAAAAAATAGATATACACCGTGTTCCGC
This sequence comes from Periplaneta americana, assembly GCA_025594305.2. Lineage (NCBI taxonomy): Eukaryota > Metazoa > Arthropoda > Insecta > Blattodea > Blattidae > Periplaneta > Periplaneta americana. Next base: position 2,917,840 of record JAJSOF020000023.1, on the reverse strand, counting down.
TTATAAGTATAATAAAAGAAATAGTTATAATTTCATAACAATGCATGCAAATGGGTTAAGATTGGTACCATTGTAAAGAGGAAATTGGGAAGTTTTAATCCATTGTTGTTACTTATTTTTAGAAGACTCACGCATGCGCAGATCATTAAATAAGAGAATTCGTATCGTATCTTTAGTCAGTCAGCATGTGGACGCCACAGCAGAAAGCCTTTTGTGTGCTGTCATTAGCAGAACATAGATCCATAATTCGTGTACAGCGCTTGTTTCGCCGTCAGTACAATCTTAGACCGAGGGAAGCTGTACCGACGTACGTCTCAATAATGAAATGGGATAGGCAGCTCAGAGAAACAGGAAGTTTGTTGTCTAATGCAGGTAAACATTCCAAGCGTAAAGTGTCTGACGAAAATGTCGAACGCATTCGCGAGGCATTTCAGAGAAGCCCGCGGAAATCCATTCGACAGGCTAGTGTGCAGTTGAACATCCCACCAACAACAGTGCATACAGTGCTCCATAAAAGATTGCGTTTGCGAGCGTACAAGCTGCAACTTCATCAGATGATTACGCCGAATGATAAACTGGAACGAAAACGCTTTGCAGAAACAATGTTGGATAAAGTGGACGATGACGACACATTTCTAACTCGAGTCTGTTTCTCAGATGAGGCAACCTTCCACGTCAGTGGAAAAGTAAACCGACACAATTGTCGCATCTGGGGTCGGAAAATCCAAGTGTCGTAATTGAACACCAACGGGATTCCCTAAATGGAATGTTTGGTGTGGGATCATGCGTGACAGAATCATTGGTCCCTATTTCTTTGCTGAAAAGACAGTCACTGCAAACACGTACCTGGATATGTTGCAACTGTATGCTGTGCCACAACTCCCAGATGGAGCAATTTTCCAGCAAGATGGGGCTCCACCACACTTTGCCAACATGGTTCGCACATTCTTAGACGAACAATTCCCTGCAAGATGGATCGGAAGAGGATCACCGTACATCACATGGCCTGCCAGATCACCAGATCTAACACCACCTGATTTTTTCCTGTGGGGGTTTGTTAAGGACCAGGTCTACAGGACGCCAGTACGTGATTTGGCAGACTTACAAGAAAGAATTTATGCTGCTGTCAACAATGTTACACCACAGATGCTTCAGAACACTTGGGTCGAGGTTGAATACCGGTTGGATATTTCCCGTGCCACAAATGGAAGCCATGTTGAGGTTTATGGAACATAAGGTAACAAAAATTCCCAGTTTTCATTCTTTGTAGCAGTTGGTTTCAACTATATACTTGTATTAATTCAGAAGTTATAGCTATTTCTTTTGTTATACTTATAAGCGGAACATGGTGTATTACTGGTAACACTGTAATACATAAGTAAATTAAAACCTTCCTCACTTCATTTCAAGATCAACTCCTCAAAGCTATATAACTCTGACATAGCAGCCAACACAGCTATGAGCTATGATTGTCACAAAAACACTGTATAACATAATTTTGATATAATTTCAGTTATTTGTTGAAATTTATATTGGAATACAATCTATACAACCATGAACATCTTCAAAAGATTTGTTTATAATAAAAATCTATAAAACTTCTAAAAATAAATGTATAAAAATATAAATCCAATGAAACAAAATTTAATTCTATGTTGAAATTTAAATATTGGAACACGTCCAATAGTACAATGGGCATCTCGAAAGAGAGTCCACTAATAATTATGTATAACAAAATGGCTTTTCGAATAACCGTAATAGACACGAGTTAAAAAAAAAAAAACTTAAAACCAAAAGTCATGATCAGGCTTCGAGACTTCGGACCCGATAGAGCAGTTTGGTGGGAAATCCGCATAACGGCGTACTCAGTATAGTGGTAAAGCGTACAGTGGGTGGGGGTACTGTAGAATGAATGCCAACAAATATGCAAGGCAAACGCTCTGGATTTGAAGGTTCTGACGAATAATTTGGTTTTCTCACAAATCTATTTTCAAACTGTGTCTGAAACTATTACACGGTTAGAAACGTCAGAGAAAGAGATACCGGAAGCCCTCAAATTAGTTGAGAAAATGACACAGAGAATTAATGAGACACCAAGTACACCGGTTACTGAACGTGTGAAACAGAAGTGGAAATCAATGTTATGTAAAAATAACGGATATGGAACATTGTGTAACATAAACAGCAAATTAGTGGACATAGAGTCACCCGAGAATAAAGGAATGTATCTTAGAGACTGCAATGATGTTAGGTTTTTTCGTCATGCGACATAGAGCGCAGCTTTGGTTTGTATGTGGAAGATAACGAAGAAGATTTATTGAGAAAATGAAAATGTATCTTGTAGTACATTGCAATTCGGTACTGTAGCTGCACTTCCTAAAGACGACCAATAGGATAAATGAAAAAATTAAAATTGCTACATGCTTATTTCCACCATTAACACTGTGTATAATTAAACACAAATGCTTATAAAAGACAGGAGAATAAATGCTTTTCACATTCTTTTGACATTGACATTGTGTAATGTATATTTACTTTCAGAATGTCCATATGTGTGTTTCCCCATACTACGGTACTTTATTCTAAATAGCAACGTTGTTACCTCAACACATCTTTACCTTTCACTACCTGCAGCGAGTCAACAACCTATAGTGCATGCACAGTAAACTTATTGTGTCTGGTCCAAAGTCTCGAAGCCTGGTCATTATAATGTAAATAACAATATGAATAATGACATAAGTAACACGAAAGAAAACAATTTGGAACCACAGAAACTCATAAATGAAGAAAATTAAGTTACGGACTGAATTTAATATCCTGACTACCAAGGGGGGTAACAAGATCACTCAACATGAATAAAGCGAATTACTTCTTAAAGTAGATGAAATAGGCCTATGTATGTTATTCTCATTTCGAATTGTAAGTAGACATATAACAGACAAATACAAGAAATTAAAAAAAATAATATTGACAAAAATGGAAACAATACTCAAATATCATCAGTGGGGTAATCATATTACCCCCCACATGGTAGTAGAAGGGCCAATACAAATCTTACTTCATGTCATTCCAGATAACGATGAACATTGATTATAAATTGAATTAATCTACTTGATAGTAATTGCACAAATTTGTATAGCTTAATGAAAGTATGCTACTTTGTATTGTATATATTTGTATAGTTTTGGCCGATGAATTGTATATGCTTTAAATTGAATAGTAATCTATATAGCTCTACTGATAAATTGTTTGTGTTTGTAATTTGAAGTAGTTTGCATGATATGTATTATCAATTTCTGTATATCACAACTGGTTGAATTGTTTATGCCTTAAATTTAATTAAATTGTTTTGTATTATAATATAGCTCAACTGATGAATGATCGCTTGCGTTTGTAAATTTAATAATCTGATTGGCTATGTATTGTATACTTTTAGTAGAGCCATCGATGTAGCTCAGTCGGCAGACTCGCCGGGCTGCTGTTCCGGAGCTGCGTTCGGGCTTGGGTTGGATCCCCCTTTGGACTTTGGTTTCTTCCGAGGTTTTCCACAGCCGTGGGACTGAAGCCGGATGGTCTATGGCGAGTCCTTGGCATCAACACCTTTGATTTGATTACCCCCTTTGATTTGATTACCTGGTTGGGTTTTCCGAGGTTTCCCCACCGAAAAGGCAAATGCCGGGTAATATTTTGGCGAATCCTCGGACCTCATTTCATCTCACTACATCTCGTCAAAATGTAAAAAATTGTACAACATTGTAAAAATTGTAGAAAATTACTAAATTGTAAAACTATAAAAATTTGTAAAAATTATAATTGTAATATTGTAAAATGTTGACATGTTCCACATCTTAAAGCTTCATTGCTCATGTAAGATCTATGGAATAAAATAAATGAATGAATGAATGAATTGCTATTCATGTATACTTTAGCACATTACCGTAACTTTCCCATTACTTGTAAGACAAGTTAATATCCAGAATTAAATATGAAGCATTTTGAACTGGTTTTAAAAAATACATCAAAGGCGATTAATTATCTGCTTCCACTTCAAGTAACCGTTCATCCAAAACAAATTATTTAAACACAAGAACGTATAAAATTGAAAAAATTTCAGCAGAATGAAAGAATCGATAAAACTTCTAAGGTGCCATGATTCATTACACGTTAAAGTATACAGTTCGTGATAATGGGTTTTATATGACATTTGGTACCCTAAATTATGAACAGTGATGTCATTTCCTTTATTCGTTCGAACAATAAAAATCTCATTTTAATTCAATCGATTTCTAACTCAACTTCTGGAAGTGTAAAACATATCATATCTCCCTTCTATTTGTTATATATTAAACTTTTTTTGTAATATAATACCGCTATGATGTCTTTTCGTGTACTTACGTAATGCTATTACACATTCACGCAGATTCAAATGTACAATAGAGTACTATGTAATTTATTCCATCAGTCCATTAAATATATTTAGGCTACTATATTATATTGAATTCAATTTTAACGAAAAAACCAGAAAAAAGCGCAACATTCATATTTACACAAATACAATTACGAACTCTTCCGAGCCTCATTTGTGCAACAGCTGGATCTGAACATTCACAATGAGGTTCTTCGCTGTGATGGTAGCAATTGTCCTCGCGGCCGCAGAAGTGTTCGTATTGTCTGCATTTGACAAGCCAGAAGGTGAGTACAAAGTGTGATGGGAACCCCACCACAGCAACATCTGCGTAGATCAAACTCTTATGCTTGTCCCTTTGCAATACTTCAAGAATTTGTCAAATGATTTTGTTCTTATTTAATATCTATAAGAGAAAAGTTGACTAGGAACAATGCACATCAAATAGATACGTTGAACCTTAAATTATGTCATTAATTTCAAGGGGTTATTCTTTGAGTTATTTAAAACAAAAATATTTAATACAATATTGCTCCTCTATGCTTCCTTTTCGAGAAAAAAAAAATTTATAAGAAACAATTGATTGTAACCTACCTACTTGCTCATGTAATGCTTTGAGTATAAGTTCTCCTCACAAGTTAAATATTTAGGCATTATTATTGACCAACATTTAAAATGGGACAAGCATATCTCCTTTCTGTGTAACAGATTGCGTAAAACAATCCACAAATTTTCCATTCTACGCTCTTATTTACCTGTTTATGTTCTGCGTACTGTGTACTTAGCTCTGTTTCAATCAATAATTCATTATGGTATTTTAGGTTGGGGAGGAATGGCAAAATCGACTCTCCATCCTTTAAATTTGCTCCAAAAAAGAATTATCAAAATTTGTCTATATTATACACCTTTTGATTACTTACTTACTTACTTACTTACTTACTTACTTACTTACTTACAAATGGCTTTTAAGGAACCCGAAGGTTCATTGCCGCCCTCACATAAGCCCGCCAGCGGTCCCTATCCTGTGCAAGATTAATCCAGTCTCTATCATCACACCCCACCTCCCACAAATCCATTTTAATATTATCCTCCCATCTACGTCTCGGCCTCCCTAAAGGTCTTTTTCCCTCCGGTCTCCCAACTAACACTCTATATGCATTTCTGGATTCGCCCATACGTGCTACATGCCCTGCCCATCTCAAACGTCTGGATTTAATGTTCCTAATTATGTCAGGTGAAGAATACAATGCGTGCAGTTCTGTGTTGTGTAAATTTCTCCATTCTCCTGTAACTTCATCCCGCTTAGCCCCAAATATTTTCCTTAGCACCTTATTCTCAAACACCCTGAACCTATGTTCCTCTCTCAGAGTGAGAGTCCAAGTTTCACAACCATAAAGAACAACCGGTAATATAACTGTTTTATAAATTCTAACTTTCAGGTTTTTCGACAGCAGACTGGATGATAAGAGCTTCTCAACCGAATAATAACACGCATTTCCCATATTTATTCTGCGTTTAATTTCCTCCCGAGTATCATTTATATTTGGCACCTTTTGATTACCCAAAAAAATTAATTTTTCAGGATTTTGGTGTATCAAATCTAGAACAAATTTATAAACAAACATCGCTGATTTACTTCCATAAAAATCACAACAAATTTAAATTTGACCCTCACGAATACCATACGAGACAAAACTACAGTTTCTTTCTAAATACTCCCAAATGCCAGACAACTGCTGGATTAAAACACAGCAGAAATTTTGGACCCAAAATATATAATGCATTAATTTGAGCTTACCCTGAGCTAAGTACAATTAACACACATAGATTTAAGAAACAAATCAGATTAATTATTTAATTGTTTACGATAATTGAGTTAAAAATTGATACTCTAATATTCATGTACTTTTGTATTTTCTATTTGTACATAGACCTTATTATTACATCCTGCATTATTTTACCACTTATTAATGTTATTGTGCTCAATGAACTCTCTTAATTTTGTGATATATTTTGTATAACTGATCTGAACTGCGCCCGAGCACGAGCTTCTGCTCTTTCGGATTGCAATGCCTAATGTAGCACGAGTGTACAGTATTAAATGAATGCATGAATGAATGAATGAATGAATGAATGAATGAATTATTCATAGCGTATTTTGGGAGAGCTATTGAATTAATTCCCAATATGCTCAGTCATTTTAAGAGAAGAGCATATTATTATAATGAATTATGGAAAGAAATTAAGTTTTCTCCTTTAAATATGCAGAAATTTCAACCAAATCAAATGGAAGTTTAAGTTTTGGTTCCGCAAAGGAATTTTAAACATGCTGCGCTGTGACAAAACTGTAAAGTTGTCTGCACAGATGAGTTCGCGTAAGCAAGGAGTGAGTGAAACAACGAGAAAAGGAACACAACACAACTGCTTTTAAATATGGCTCGGAAAATTTGATTTCTTGTATGTAAGTTTACCGGTTACCACTATAAAAATTAGAGTGGAAAGTAACTGTTTCTAACTGATTGAAGAAAAAGCTCGCAGTACAATAAAAGGAGATTTTTAAAATCATTAATTACATTTTTGTATAAAGTAAAATATGGTTGTAGTTGCTAGAAACATTTTTGTTTTATAATTGTAATTTGTACTGACTAGACAGACAGACAGATAGGTAGGTAGGTAGGTAGGTAGGCAGGTAGGTAGGTAGATAGGTAGGTAGGTAGATAGATGGATCGATGGATGGACGGACGGACGGACGGACGGACAGACAGACAGACAGACAGACAGACAGACAGACAGACAGACAGACAGACAGACAGACAGACAGACAGACAGACATAGATAGATAGATAGATAGATAGATAGATAGATAGATAGATAGATAGATAGATAGATAGATAGATAGATAGATAGATAGATAGATAGATAGATAGATAGATAGATAGATAGATAGATAGATAGATAGATAGATAGATAGATAGATAGATAGATAGATAGATAGATAGATAGATAGATAGATAGATAGATAGATAGATAGATAGATAGATAGATAGATAGATAGATAGATAGATAGATAGATAGATAGATAGATAGATAGATAGATAGATAGATAGATAGATAGATAGATAGATAGATAGATAGATAGATAGATAGATAGATAGATAGATAGATAGATAGATAGATAGATAGATAGATAGATAGATAGATAGATAGATAGATAGATAGATAGATAGATAGGCAGAGAGGCAGGCAGGCAGGCAGATAGATAGATAGACAGACAGACAGACAGACAGACAGATAGATCGATCGATCGATGGATGGATGGATGGATGGATGAATGGATGGATGGATAGATACATAGATAGATAGACAGACAGACAGACAGACAGACGGACGGACGGACAGACAGAAAGACAGACAGACAGACAGACAGACGGACGGACGGACGGACAGACAGACAGACAGACAGACAGACAGACAGACAGACAGACAGACAGACAGACAGACAGACAGACAGACAGACAGACAGACAGACAGACAGACAGACAGACAGACAGACAGACAGACAGACAGACAGACAGACAGATAGATAGATAGATAGATAGATAGATAGATAGATAGATAGATAGATAGATAGATAGATAGATAGATAGATAGATAGATAGATAGATAGATAGATAGATAGATAGATAGATATGCATCAATAAAGTACACGATCTCTAGAATATTCAATTGAAATGTGAGTATAGAAATATTTCTTAATCTTATCCATTTAGTTTGAAAGAAGCGTGCCTTATTGCCAGTGTTCTCTCAACATTATTTAAAATTATATTGTAGAGTTTATTTTAAATTGTTCAAAATTTTGTTTAACTTGGAACAAGCAGTATTCATTCACCGTTATCTAAGACAGTTTAAAAACAAACATTAAACGGTATATTATCTGTATTTCTTCTTACGAGTTTAAATGCAATGTACGTGGCATGATAGCATTGGCCTTCAACAACCCATATGGAGGGGTTTGTTCCATTTCAATGCACTTGGCCGCACGGATGTGAATCGCGCGCGTGGCATTTCGTAGCTTGGCACGGCTGACGAGCATAGCAGCGTTCACAATATGACAAGTAATTGTTCTCTTGTTTCTACTTTGGTAAATGGGCTGTTACTGTACGAGATAAGTGAAGTAAGGGACCATTACTTTAATATTACTAGTGCGATGTCAAAAGCGATTTCTTCCACTGCAACATTGCGAATAATGTTAGGTTAGGCCAACTCATCGACAGCTGACGTCACCAGACCTGGCCTATCCAGTACATTACTTAATCTCGGTCCCCTTAATGCAGGCCCAACTGTTTGCATAAAGTAAGAAACGTGTTACGAATCTGGTTCGCAGTACAGCGTATGGAATTTTAGAAATAAATTCTTGCTAAAAATTATCTAAAAAAATCTTTCGCTGGAGCAGCCTTACATTATAAAGCCCTGGTGAGAGAAACATTGGAAACGTTGTTTCCAGGACACGGTGGAAAACCGAAAAATCTACTTGTGATATACAGGGACATCATTTTATTTTTACTAACATTTTTAATATTAACTTGGCTATACCTTTGGATCAACGCCGTTTGTTACCCCCTTCCACGACTGGAGTTCGATGATATTGGCGTAAAATACAAACAAATAACTTTACTAGGTATAGGGTTTAATAAAAGTAGTTCATCCATTTACGTAAACTAGGAAATATTGCGCTTTTGAGTTTGATCATTTTCATTAGGTTTTTGTTTAATCAAAATACAGTACAGTATTAACAATGAGTGTTTTTACTCACGAACTGAGCTGTGCATGTGGACGTATTCATTATGCAGTGTATATTATACTGTCTACAGCACATTAGCGTACAATATAGAGAATGAAGTTAAATTGAAAAATAATCATAATATGGATATTTAAACACACTTTTTAAAATGGTGGCCGTTCATTTCGATACAGGTTTCAGTTCTAATGTCCATACTATCGCACTATAGACTATTGTACCTAATCCCAATTACCAGTTTCGTCCTTCGTACTAGTAACTCATGTTGAAATAATTCTGTACCTACTCTATAAAAGAGTACCTTACGTACTGCAAATTCAATCTTCACTTCTGCCCGATCCGAAAAGATAAAATTACTCAGACATGCTATCTACTGTCCGTCCAAGTGGTTATGTCGTAGGGTCGTAGAAAGGGAGGAAATCACGTGACAGTTAATTACTTAACGAGGCCCTATTATCTAAGTTATTTTAAACAGTTGTATAATATTACGTAGACGTCCAATTCATAACAGAAATTAATGTTCTCAGGAAAGAGCTAAGACAGCCCAGCCACTAACTGGCGAATAGAAGCAGGTGGGGGAAACCGGGATACGACGTAGGCAAATGGACGACAGTACCTGTGCGAAAATGATTTAATATTGAAAGCTCTTTCTTCACTGGAAAACGCGAACTTATTTTTGGAATGTACTGTTTACTATGACCGTAAGGGTACTATGACTGTATATGCGGCCTTGGATCTGTGTGGAGGACGGTTGAACTTCATTAGTAGAAGGGGTGGGACTGAAGTACATTCAAAAACTCAGGTACAATAAAAGTTGAAGTAATAATAAGATGATGTCCCTGTACCTCGTAATACACTGTTAGTAAAACTAACAATGTTCATACTCATAGGGCCTGACTATAATTTAAATTTTGCAATGCAGGAACTATTGTATGAGTAGTTACCATAGCCCTTCCTCACCCCCAGGTGAATTTTCTAAGTTCCAGTCTATGGGAACTACCGCGTGGAGACACGATTGTGTATAGGCATTATGGGAAGTGTTGCCACCACTGACCCGCCAACGTCTGCCCTGATTTTTGTGAAAACTTAGGACAACATTGGTCATATTGGTAACAAATTCATGACAACGCAGAAATTACACATAGAATGATTTTTCTCCATTTCAGGAATTTCCTCGCTTTCTGATTTGGATCTGCCCGGACTTGAAGAAGCTCCCCTGGCGTCTGCGGTTTCACTCAAACACTTCACTCCTGCTCGTTTGTCACGATTGCGGCGTGACGTGCAATATACTGACGAGGAGTCGGTATGTGTGCCAGTATTTTCTTGAGACATTGTTGCATCCTTGTTCTAATTATGCTGTTGTACACGAATATGATTTGAGAAGAAGATTATCTCCGGAGTGGGAATAATTGTGTGACAGAAGTCTGTAGAACAGTTAGGGGTTGTGTTTCAAGAATTACATTTTTAGGATATGTAGGTGTATTTTGTATAGGAATGGTACCCAGTAAGAGATCAACTGCAAAAACACAATTGCTCCATTCCAAAAACAGTGCCATGTACAGAGAGATTCTGAACTACTGCACCAAACCCTGAAGGACGATAGGTCTCGCACTGGGGACCATTTTTTTGTGCGGCAACCAATTTAAGGCCCAATTGTATAAAACTCCCAGACTAAAGATCAATTTTGATCGAAGATCGAAAAGTGAACCGAGTTCAGACACTTCTTCTATTGTATAAAACTTTTCTGCGATCAAATTACCTTGGTTCAAATGCAATCTAAGTTCACGTGAAAAGGATTTGGCAACATCGCATAAACAGGTGAAATACGTGATGTGCGGACCATGTTATAGAGGTTTGTTCAGTGTTGCCAATCTAGCGACTTTAACTCTTTTTCAACAACAATTTCTTTTAACTTTTATATTGCTTAAATAGGAATTTAGCGACCTTTTTAGCACCCCATAGTGACAAAATTTAATCTTTCTTTGTTGATAATGAGAAATCTAGCGACTTTACAAGTACTTTTTGGCGACTTTCCGTATTACACTCTGTTGGAGACACTGGTTTTTCTTTGCAATGTAAATAATGGCGGACAATAAGAAGGTTGACTGTTCTCCAAGTTGTTATCATGTTATGGTGTTTGATACTGCTAAACATAATAAAGCTTTATAAAACGACAATTTTCGTTTAGTAATACAGTTAATTGAACATTTATATCCATTAATAATTAATGGTTGTTATAAACATAATATAGCCTAATTATAGGTTATGTTATTTGGTACTGCTGAACACGATAGGGCCATATAAAATATAAGAATGTTTGTGTATTAAGGCAAGAAATTGAAAGAAATATATATAAATGTACCTAACATATCTATTAATATTAATAATAATGGATATTTTATTTGCACAATCTGCCACTCGTATATTTCAAACAGAAAAGAAATAACTGAACTTGGATCATCTAACTTAATCGGAGAAATTTCTTCAGTCAAAGTTGACTTTAGTTTGAGACAAATTAATCTCAGATTAGACTTTATACAACACGAAATTCCAAGTTCAGCAGAAACAAGGATCAATTTAACCTCTGATCTAAGATTAAATGGTTTATACAATCGGGCCTAAGAGATATACGTCCTTGTTCAAAACGCAAACATGTTTAAGACTTTCGTAGGTCGAATTATGACAGAGTTATGGTCTTAGTTTTTTTAACTGAATAACTGCAATCGACACAATCACTAATTGTTAAAATCACACACAAAATGAAAAACGTATTTTGTATTGCGTGTAATTTGGAAATGGGCTATTACATAATCAAAGTTTTTTTAAATTTTATTCGGGTTATTTTACGACACTGTATCAACATCTAGGTTATTTAGCGTCTGAATGATATGAAGGTGATAATGCCGCTGAAATGAGTCCGGGGTCCAACACCGAAAGTTGCTCAGCATTTGATCGTATTGGGTTGAGGGAAAACCCCGGAAAAAACCTCAACCAGGTAACTTGTCCCGACCGGGATTCGAACCCAGGTCACCTGGTTTTGCAGCCAGATGCGCTGACCGTTACTCCACAGGTGTGGACTAATCAATGTTAAATAGTACAATATCAATTGATGAATTTGGTATAGTGCACCAGTTTCTTAATTAATTCTGTATTCTTGCATTATTATCGCTTATTGTAACCATTTTTCATAGCCTATACATTTCATTATTCCCTTAACAAAAATAAGCACTGCTTTACTTTTCCAGTTTTAGAAATACTTTGAAAAGTTAAAATATCCACCGGGTAGCACAGGCGGTAGCGCGTTTGCTTGCTAATCCGGAGGGACGGGATTTGATTCCCTCTTGGGCTAATTACCTGGTTGAGTTTTTCCCCTAGAAAATACTAGCTTACCAACAGATCAGCGAAGACGATTTTGATAGAAGACTACAATTTTGTGAACAGACGTGTTAGATAATTGAAAATAACCCAAATTTGACACAAAATGTTTCCTTCAGTGATGAAGAGCCTTTTTTCTTAAATGGTTTTATCAACGGACACAATTGCAGGTATCGAGACAATGAAAATCCTTGCGGAATATGTGTAATAAGAACTTTTTTGTGTTAAATTTTAACGTACCTTGTTAACATGTTTCGACCTATTTTCGGTCATCTTCGGAACTGGTCGTTGTTGGTCTTGGCGCCTCTTGTTTCCTGTGAGGGTACGTTCGTAGTGTGGAGCCAAAGAGTGTCTGTGTTTTGAAGTTGAGTTGCGTGTTGAGAATATCGTTGGAGTGTCTTTTCGTGTGTCTGTTTATTTCATATTGTTCTAGTGTGTTGAGTTTCTGGCTTTTTGGTTGGATGTACAGTATTTCCATATCTGTGTTGATGTCTCTGTAGGTGTGGTTGACATTTGTGATGTGTTCTGCATATGTGGAGGTGTTTTGTAATTTTGTTATGGCTGTGATGTGTTCTTTGTAACATGTTTGAAATGAACTGCCTGCCTGTCCTATGTAGAAGTTGTTGCAGGTGTTACATTTGAGTTTGTATACGCCTGTGTGGTTGTATTTGTTTGTTTGTGTTGTTTGTGTGTTGAGATGTTTTTGTAGAGTGTTATTTGTTCTATATGCGATGTTGTAGTTAATTTCTTGAATGAGGTTTCAATTTTGTGTGTGTTTTTGGTTTCGTATGTTAGTGTGATGTATTTTTTGTGTTCTTGTGTTTGTGTTCTATTCTTCTGTTTTTTGTGATTATATTTTGTCTTACGTATTAAGTTGTCTATTATGTTGGGGTTTTATCCGTTTTCTTGTGCCATGTATTTGATTGTGTTTAGCTCTTCGTTGTAATCCTGTTGTTCATTGGTATGTTGAGTAGTCTGTGTACCATTGTTCGGAATGCAGCTTGTTTGTGTGGAAAATCCTTAAGTGTTTCTTGACAATCAAACTCAGTTTCCTGAGAAGATCATATGTGACCTGGGATTTTTGGTCCATCTAGCATTAGCTATTGAAGATGAATACTGATCATGTAAATGTAAATAATATTAACCTCAGCATAGAGCTCCAGATATCGAAAGGAATCTTCAGCTCCATAAGTTTTAATGAGTAAGTTTAATACAGACGATACTTAACAATACATTATCAGTCTTACTAATAAACACTGTATAGTTTTTATACTAGACTTATGCAGAGTTGAGACAAAATACTTCACTAATAAACCATGCAGAAGCGATGGACGTATAAACAGGCTGTAACTATACAATGGGAATTGCTTTGCAGTAGTTATATACACGAAACCCCTTATTTAAGCGTTGTATATAGAGAAAAAATGGCCGCCCCTCTAACAGTTGTTCGTATCGACTGTCATTTTATGATGATGGTTGCCTAGTAACCAAAGAAGAACAAACCAAAGAGCACAGAATAATTAGAATAATATTGCTGTACCTTGTACTCTTTGACCAAAATATAGTATGGTAATCGATTAGAGCCAGTTGCACTATCGATACTTAACACGCCACACTAGAGCGCTCTACCGGATGCAATAGAGAACCTCAGATATTCTATTATCTTTCGTAACGAAGTAATGACGAAACTATGACGTAGCTGTGTAACAGTTGTACTGTTATATACGACGTATGTAGTGATTATTAGTAAGGAATTTACACACGACTTATAAACGAGCTACTCATTGTATAAGACAGTTAAACGTCTGTATACAGAGTTTTTATTAGTAAGACCGTAAATCTTTATGTTACAACAAGAAATAACATTAATATATAATGAGAAACATTTTCGCCAAATGGATTGGCATATTCAGGTCAAGTAAAACATTTTAACATAAATGAACACTTGAACTTATCTAGTTTAAAACAATCGTTAAAAATTAAAATGTTATGACAGGGATCAAATAATATGCCATTAAAACAGGTGGTAAAGTTGAATAGTCCAGAAATCATGACGTATATATGGAACGACACCCTTCATGTTTTAAAAATTGTTAATAACCAAAAGTATATGAATGCTGCAGAAGAATTTTACACCGCCACCCACTCTAATAATAACAATAGCCCTCTCCTCAATGATCAATATCCGAATTTAAACAACCCGCTATTTAGGATCAAACAAAAATAATTCCGGATCATCTACCAGTCTTGCCTGGTACACAGGTTTCCTCGTATGCTACAATCCAATGTAAAGTTCAGTCGTGCTGCCGTTCTCATGGACTCAAGCCAACCTCTTCTTAACCTCCTTTAAGTATTGCTCTATTAAGACTTTAAAAAACATTTATGCTCGACCATGCCGAAATGTAGTAATTGTACACCTGGTAGCAGACCTTCAATGCATGTCATTAAAGTACACCTACTCATTAAAGGTCAGCACTTTCAGCCAATGACGACTCAAGTTACAACTGTTCAGCCAATGACAGGTCAGCTTTCTACCGTTATAAAACCGCAAGTATCGATTATTCTCGGATATGCAATCGAAAGAGAATTAGCGAAAAGTCACGAAGGCTGGAAATCCATTACTGTCGCAGAAGGTTATGTTCTGTTACTATAATAATTAGCGTTAATTGTAAATAATATTCAAGTAAATTCAATTTGTCATCTCGTTTTCAATGTCTAATTTAATTTCAATGTTATCTCTGTAGGTTCTTATGGCCTAGCAAGGTCAATGTGAACATCTGTTCCTCGGAAAAAATCAATACTTTCGCGTCTGCGCACATCTCACAACATACGGGACATTGCTCCAGGTCAGATACAATAAAATTAATAATATCAAGTTAGAGAAATGGTCGAGCATAAAAAGTCGTATGAAACTCGCCTATAATGGTAATTAAGAAGCTCGTATGAAAATTATGAAACTCGCTTGCGCTCGTTTCATAAATATCCATACTCACTTCTTAATTACCTTCATTATAGGCTCGTTGCATAATGTACTATTAAAAGCTTCAAAAACTTTCTCTTATACCACCCTTTATAATTTACAGGACTTCACTTTTTTATCCATACTCAGCAACACGACCGTTCTATTTTGTAGCATCTTCCATCTCTTTTTGGAACTGTACCAGCAATACTAGAAGAGGTCTTGCCTTCTTCCTTCGTCACATATACTTCTATCAACACATCGTTCCCTATATACGTCATGATCTCTGGACTATTCAACTTTACCACCTGTTTTAATGGCATATTATTTGATCCCTATCATAACATTTTAATTTTTAACGATTTTTTTTTAACTAGATAAGTTCAAGTGTTCATTTATGTTAACATGTTTTACCTGACCTGAAGATGCCAATCCATTTGGCGAAAACGTTTCTCATTATATATAAATGTTATCTCTTGTTGTAACATAAAGATTTAATGTATTGTTAAGTATCGACTTTATTAAACTTACTCTTTAATTGATATTGTACTTAACGGACCAACATGCCTTTAAAATTCCATAAGTTTTTGTCAAATTACAAGGAATGTTTCAGAAGAATTACAGAATTTGTATCTTTCTAAGGAAAGATGACGACCTCCAACTTCAGATTTGAACACCTTAATATACGATTCAACAGCATGCAATAAGTTTTTCACAGATGTCTTGTGTGCCTGTTTTCTAGCCGTGCTGCGGGAACTACAACGCAGATTTTTGGAAAAAGTATAATACATTTTGGGACGAATGTCTGAATTCTATGAAGAAAAGTAAGTTTGGTATTTCCAGTGCTTCTCTGGACAAACCGTTATACATTATGTTTACCATGCATTTAATTCTTATTAACTTAAAATTTCAGAAAAATACGAAGGTGGAGAAGAAGATAAAAAACATCAATTCAAGTTCGTAAGTTTAAAGTCTATTACTACTGATAATAGAATTAATTAAAACATTAAATTAGAACAGTGGTTCCGGAAGTGTAGGTGCGACACTCTTGGAAGGTCAGGTAAGGAGCTGATGGAACTGGGAAGTTCTGGAGCATCCTCAATATTCTCCATACGAGTCGTGACTTTGACCTTTTCCCAAAAATGGAATTACCACTTAGAGGAGTTCGCTTTAGAACCAGACAGGCAATTATATCAGCAGTAGAGCAGTCTGTTCGAAGATTAGTACAACAAGACGCTGTGGACGGCATCCGTCGTCTCACTGAGGTGTGGAGGCGGGTTTTCCATGTTGGAGGACATTATTAATAACAGTAATCCCTTAATAACAGTAATCTTTCAGTTGTTACCCTTAACAACACGCTAATCCCTTATTCATCTGTCGTAAAAAATCTTGGCTTCTTTTTTGATAATAATCTAAGTTGGAATTTTCAAGTTAAAGAAACGATAAAAAAATCTGTTCCTCCATTCACTGTTTGAGTCGCTTGAGAAACTTCTTGCCCCAGCAACTAAAACTTACCCTAGTGCAAACCCTAGTAACGCCGCACTTCGATTATTGTGACGTTTTGTTAAGTGACCTAAGTTCTGAATTGTCAGTCAAGTTACAGCGAGCTCAGAATATGTGCGTCAGATACGTGTGCAACATCCGACGGTATGATCACATATCACCGTCCTTCGCAAGTCTCTCGTGGCTCCGACTTAAAGAACGTAGAACTTTACACTCTTTGTCTTTACTCTTTCGAATTCTGCACACTTCAACACCAAATTACCTTTCGTCTCGTTTCTCTTATCTATACTCTAACCACGACGTAAATACCAGATCACTTATCTGTGGCACGCTAAGTATACCTCTTCATAGAACATCTTGTTATTCATCATCTTTTACAATATCCACCTCGCGTCAATGGAATTCCTTGTCACAAAGTATTAGGGGCTGCAAGACAATAAACACCTTTAAGAACAGCTTAAAAGATAACCTTATTAGCATTTCACTCCAATCATACTGATTTAAACTATCACTGACTACATTGTTACTTTTTTTCTTTAGACATCATCCTGATTGTGCTGTATTTTAATTGTCTCGTAATAATCTCTTTCTATTATCTAATATTATTTGAAATATATTAACATTCTATGTATTTTAGTTTAATTCTGCTACACAGTTTATTTCAGTGTTTAATTAATAGTTCATAGTATTTTGTTGTTTAATTTGTATATAACTTTTGTATACATGTAACTCTCATCTAAATCAAATTGTTGGATTCTTTGTAAGTTCATGCATATGTATATACACTTTTTGCTGGTTGAGTGGAAGAGAAGGCCTTACGGCCTTAACTCTGCCAGCTAAAATAAATCATTATTATTATTATTATTATTATTATTATTATTATTATTATTATTATTATTATTATTTCTGAACACTGCTACAATATTACTGTTCCAAAAATGTTTTCTTTGTTGTTAATTCAAATGTTGCCACTAATTACTGAATGACTCATGTATAAAGTATTTAATGTACACTCTATTTTAATATTAATTTGTATTACATATTCTAAATATCTCCCATTTCTAATTTGGATTTATACGTTATAACTTTCATATATACAGGTACTTCAAAATCATGTCATAAGTTTTAGTTCAAAAGTAAGGCTGTAGTCGACCTGGTTGGCGAGTTGGTATAGCGCTGGCCTTCTATGCCCGAGGTTGCGGGTTCGATCCCGGGCCAGGTCGATGGCATTTAAGTGTGCTTAAATGCGATAGGCTCATGTTAGTAGATTTACTGGCATGTAAAAGAACTCCTGCGAGACAAAATTCCGGCACATCTGGCGACGCTGATATAACCTCTGCAGTTGCGAACGTCATAAAATAAAACATAACATTTAACATTTAGTAAGGCTGTATTTTTTTCCAGCTTCAATGGTAATTAGTATAAAACCACAAAGCAGATCCAGACAGAGAGCGCAATGGGTAGATCCGACAGATAGAAAAAGTACAGATGCCCTTACCTGATCCCAAAACTCCGCTATTAGTTAACATGCATCTTCCCAGCCTTGGCTTGAACTTTGAAATCTAGTGATAAGCAACTAATATTTTACAAAAATCTGTTTCAGTGTATGTTTGAGTGCGTGTACAAGAAAGGCAAGATGGTAAGTGAGTTAATTCTTTGAGTAAGTACATAATCTTCTACTTTATTTCTCAATATTCCTCTTCCATACATTTTATGCTGTTCTCTTTACTCCCGCTAATTCAAAATGTTGCTGTGTCTTCACAAATACGATTTAGTCAAGTCATTGCTAAGAGACGATGTAATTACATCAGGCGTAGGCCTAATATTTACTGTGTAAAGCACTCCATTTCTTTCAACCTTCTTGCACAACAGTTACTTACACTACAAGTTCGTTAAGTTTACCTACGGTGAAGGAATAAAAAATTACTACAAAAATAAGAAAATAATTCTTTAGATATATACGCATTGTCCTGTCCCAACTTCGTGTTGGATTAAATTCATTTCACAAAGTGGCTATATTTTGCCATATCAAGTCCAAGAAATACCTCGTCTCTGGAATTCGCTACCTAATGATGTCAGGGACTGCCGGACTTTATCACAATTCAAAATTAAATTGGAAAGTTTTGTCTTGTTTAATGCTCTTTAGATATTGCTAGAAGTGTTGATTTGTGTTTTTTTTACTCCAGATTAAAATCGCAAGTTTCTTGTTTATGTTAGTTAATTAGGATACAATTAATTATACTTAATCACTCATTTAAAGTTTGTATGACTGCAACCTGTGTATATTTTTGTGTGACTCTACTTCGTTTATAGTGTTTTTTTTCCCTTTTTATTTCTGTTATTGTATTTGTATTCCTGGTGTTGTGGAAGAGAAGGCCTGATGGCCTTAACTACACCAGAATAAATAAATAAATAAAGATATATATAGCTCGCGCAAGGAACTATTACCGAAAAGCAATGGTGGCGTTGCTGTCTGTTTTGACGTGTGTATGTAGGCACGCCGAGGGGGGGGGGGAGGTACGAGCCGATGGAAGTACTGTCTCTTCCAAGAAGATGAGCAAATGAGGACATCGCTGTGGAAATAAAAAACGTAGCAAGAGAAAAATTCGAAGCTAATTAAACGCGCAACATATGTTTACGAATGAAATAATAATACCGTGCGATACAAGATACGTATTCACATGCAATGGAACAAACTAGAGTCGTAATGTAACTATCACAACGCAAGATTGATCCTATCGATGTCATTTGTCTTCCGACTGTACTCTTGAATATCATTCAAGTTATCTCGTGACCTTTCCTGTCGCCCGCTCTTCCTTATCGCAGTGTTTGATTCGCATTCCTTCCGTCGGTAATCCCTGCTTGCGAGACCTATACCCACATCCAAAGTTTCGGAAATCAAAACATTAATCAAGAGATTACAACAAGCAGGCAAAGAAATCACACTCCAATGGATCCCTTCTCATGTTGGTATCAAAGGAAATGAGACAGCTGATCTTCTGGCGAAAGCACAAAAATAGCTGACCCTCCACAGGAAACAACTCTATGTTTTTGTTCAGCAAAATCAATAATCATTTTCCCTTTTAGAAAGGAAAGATCAAACCAACTGAAAGAAATTATATGATGAAAGAGTAATGGAACGGAGAAAAATTCTCTCCGGCGCCGGGATTTGAACCCGGGTTTTCAGCTCTACGTACTGATGCTTTATCCACTAAGCCACACCGGATACAACCCCGGCGTCGGACAAAATTGTCTCTGATTGAGTTCCAACTCTTGGGTTCCCTCTAGTGGCCACCCTCTGCACTACGTCATAGATGTCTATGAACATAGGACCGAAGTCCACACATGTGCTGAGGTGCACTCGTTATGAGTGACTAGTTGGCCGGGATCCGACGGAATAAGTTCGGTGTGGCTTAGTGGATAAAGCATCAGCACGTAGAGCTGAAAACCCGGGTTCAAATCCCGGCGCCGGAGAGAATTTTTCTCCGTTCCATTACTCTTTCATCGTATGATGACGCAGAATATCTGCATGGAAATGTCATATGTACTTCGGTACATTGAAATAATATATGAAAGAAATTAGCCAAGGGAAGATGGGGGCGAAATTGGCAACGGAAAAAAAAAAAAACATAATTCCTGAAACTTCCCGAAGTGAAGCTGTAGTAGCATTCCGCCTAACTACAGGACACGAACACCTCCAGCGCTTAAACATTCTGGATTCACCGAACTGTATGCTGTGCAGAAGAAATGCCATCATGAACTGCGATATTTATACGTGTGATTCTTTTAATTTCCTAGGTAGTAGTGCATTACTGTGGAAGAGTCATGCTTCCCATTTCAGCTACGTATTTAAACTACATCAAAATTAATTTCATATTCCTTTGGTTTAATCGATTAGATGTGTGATCGCTGCCAAGCATATCATTTTCTTGTAGGGAGAATAGCAGGCTATTTCACTTCTAACTGCCGTGATGATTTAGTTTACTTTCCACAACACAATTTTACACAATGTACCTGTGAGAAAATGCTTCAAAACAACAAAATAGCAGTGTTTTAGAAACGGTTGCTTAGCAACTATACAATATATTAAGTCATATCCAGTACTCATGTTTCTACTACATTATAACATTATATTTTGTAAATTTATAATAGTCTTTATTACGCATTTCAATGCTACAATAACATAAAACGTTCCATGTAACACGTGTATAGTCTTCATTATACAGGGTTAGTTAAAAGTTCCGCACCACCTAAATACCTTTTGAATCATATAGTTCAGTGACATGAAACTTGGTATGTGGGAACAACCATATACTAAGAACTCAATAATGGTATTACCGAGTTTTTTCTGCTTCCGGTTTAACCGGAAGTAACTTCAATTCTCTTATTTGAAATGGAACATCCAATATATTATTTTATTTTTGAATGATACTCATTAAGAGCTTTTCAAAAATTACCCACACTTGATACTTCTGTACAAATTCAGTGCTGCTAAGTCAAGAAAACAGAAAAGTGTATCGAATATTAAAATAATAAATGCACCGCCTAAATAACTTTTGAAGCATACGGTTCAGTGACATGAAACTTGCTATGTGAGGATAACCATATACTAAGAACTCAATAATGGTATTACCGAGTTTTTTCTACTTCCGGTTTAACCGGAAGTAACTCCAACTCTCTTATTTTAAATGGAACAGTCAATATATATATATATATATATATATATATATATATATATATATATTTTGTTTTTGAATAAAGCTCATTAAGAGCTTTTCAAAAATTACCCACACTCGATACTTCTGTACAAATTCAGTGCTACTAAGTCAAGAAAACAGAAAAGTGTATCGAATATTAAAATAATAAACGCACCACCTAAATAACTTTTGAAGCATACGGTTCAGTGACATGAAACTTGGTATGTGAGGATAACCATATACTGAGAACTCAATAATAGTATCACCGAGTTTTTCCTACTTCCGGTTTAACCGGAAGTAACTCCAACTCTCTTATTTTAAATGGAACACCCAATATATTATTTTATTTTTGAATAGTACTCATTAAGAGCTTTTTAAAAATTACCCATACTCGATACTTCTGTACAAATTCAGAGTTGCTAAGTCAAGAAAACAGAAAAGTGTATCGAATATTAAAATAATAAACGCACCACCTAAATAACTTTTGAAGCATACGGTTCAGTGACATGAAACTTGGTATGTGAGGATAACCATATACTAAGAACTCCATAATGATATTACCGAGTTTTTTCTACTTCCGGTTTAACCGGAAGTAACTCCAACTCTCTTATTTTAAATGGAACAGTCAATATATATATATATTTTTATTTTTGAATAAAGCTCATTAAGAGCTTTTCAAAAAGTACCTATACTTAATACTTCTGTACAAATTCAGTGTTACTAAATAAAAATGGAAGTGGTCCAAGATATTCCTAAAGCCTGCTTAAATCATTCCTTAAATGGTTTCTATGATCGAGTGACACATTGTAAAGCAGCTGAGGGCTACCAATTTGAACACATAATTTAGAAGGTGAGCTAGCTTTGTTTTGTTTTTGTTAAGGAAGGAGTATTTTATTATTTTAATATTCGATACACTTTTCTGTTTTCTTGACTTAGCAACACTGAATTTCTACAGAAGTATCGAGTGTGGGTAATTTTTTTAAAAGCTCTTAATGAGTACTATTCAAACATAGAATAATATATTGGGTGTTCCATTTAAAATAAGAGAGTTGGAGTTACTTCCGGTTAAACCGGATGTAAAGAAAACTCGGTAATACCATTATTGAGTTCTTAGTATATGGTTATCCTCACATACCAAGTTTCATACCACTGAACCGTATGCTTCAAAAGTTATTTAGGGACTTTTAACTAACCCTGTATACACTCGTGCCATAATTGCCAAGATTATACACTAGTTACATTAAATACTAATGAAACAAATTTACATATGTTTTACACATATTGCATTAGTCAAAATTAGGTAACTGACTTCGCCCGTTCCTTAAAAATTGTCCCGTGCCATAACATATAGCATTATGTAGTATTGTATTGGTGTGTTATTTTGTGTTTTGTTCTGTACTTGTATTTTGTGGTTTTTACACACACATACACACAGGACGGAAGTGAAATAACCCTGCAGATTGAAAGGAACGATAGGATACACTGAAATGGATAGAAAACCTATATCACGTTTTGTGATTAAATGCACGATTAATTAGAAAATTAAGTGCGAAGTTTCAGCAGTCCAGCAACATCGCCGCTAACACACTCTACTCGTGATACAGATGTAAAAGATCAACGAACTCGGTGTGTCTCGCTAGATGAGCTGTTCTCTGGCGCTGTGTTGCAACCAACTCGCATCGTGCAGTGTCTTGAATTTAAAGTTTTTATTAAGGGGAGAGGATGGTATTTTTTAAAACTTTTTTCCTATTTGGTGTAAAATATTTCTTTTGTATGTAGAGAGCTCATAGCTGTGGCAACTCAACCAAATATAAATATTTTGAAAAAAAAAATTATTTTGTGGGCCGAATCTGAAAAAAATGTACCCAATGCAGGATTGTACTAAAACCGATATATCTAAACCGTTTTTAAAGATAGATTCAAACACGCAAATCAAGATTCAAACAGTTATTTGCAATGTATTTGGAAAAGCATGTT
Organism: Periplaneta americana; assembly: GCA_025594305.2. Lineage (NCBI taxonomy): Eukaryota > Metazoa > Arthropoda > Insecta > Blattodea > Blattidae > Periplaneta > Periplaneta americana. Next base: position 2,894,126 of record JAJSOF020000023.1, on the reverse strand, counting down.
CTACAAACTCTCTGTAACAGAACTTTGATATTAGTCCCTACGTTTATAAAATAAACAATTAAAATTTAATAACAATTTTTCTGATTTCCTTCCTTGCAAACAAACGGACGTATTTTTTAAATGAAATCAATTAACAAAATTCTGTTACATAGAAGAGTTTCCTAATAGTCTAAATTTTATGCATGTATCTTTAATAGTTCAGAAATTATATCCATTTTTGTCTGGCAATGTAGCAAAAAAATTAAGTTACTGGAAACCGATGAAAGCGGGCGTGTGATTTAAAAATCCATAGCGCAGTAAGTTTAAAAATGACGTCTCAACATCCGATAAGGGCACAAATACCCACAAAATGTTATGCAATGCATTCCACACATATCAAAGGGTATTTTAAAGAAAAAATATATATATATTTTTTTAAATCTAATTTACCGGAAATAACAATAAAAGTGGGCGAGTGATTTAAAAATCTATAACGCAGGAAGTTTAAAAATGGCGACTCAACATCCGATGCTATGCATTCCACACATATCGCAGAGTATTTTAAAGATTTTTTTTTTAATTCACTAATTTTTTCACCAAAAAAATACCATCCTCTCCCCTTAAATTAAATTTACACGAAAACCATTCATGCTATTGAAATACGTCTGAGGGATATTATTCTTTATTTTAGTTTTCCTATCTATATGGACAAAAATTACGATTCTACTCACAATGCTTACCGAATAAGAGGTTGTTAAACTTCGATAAAAGAAATTTCTTTCTGATAAACGAACTATTACTTTCCACCAATATGATATTACAGTTCTTTGCATTACATAGAAGATAAGCTATTCGCCCTGAAAATCTGTAAGGCTATTTAACTTCCACCCTGTATTGTGTAATATTTTTTTTAACTCTGGTTTCTCCTACCGTAGTGTGTCAGCATTGCCACTAGGTATTTGTCCTCACGTATTACAATTACTAATTAATTATTTCAAAACATATAACCTCATCCATTTTGAATCTTGCGTACACTACTTTTAACACTTGAATATAAGTAATTGATTAACTAGCAGATTTACTCATGTTAATTATGTAAGTTTGTGCAGCTTACAGCTGTTTCGCTGCTTGATCACCATCCTCAGATCCTACTAGATCTCGGCGTCATCTCGAACTTCTCTGCCTGTTATGTGGGTGCGTTTGATTGTTGAAAGATGTTGAAGAGTGAAGTCAAATAGTGTGTGTGTGTGCTGAAATTGATCTGTGTGTTGAGAATGTGATCGGGGTGTGTTTTAGTGTGTTTGTATATTTCGTACTGTTCAACAATCAAACGCACCCACATAACAGGCAGAGAAGTTCGAGATGACGCCGAGATCTAGCATGCTCTGAGGATGGTGATCAAGCACCGAAACAGCTGTAAGCCGCACAAACTTACATAATTAACACGAGTAAGTCCGCTAGTTAATCAATTACTTATTACATGGGTAACGGCTCGGTTAGAAAAGCCAACGTACTATGGTAGGAACGATCATAATTTTAAAATCAAATGTAGGAAACAGAAAACGGATGTAGGTAAATTCTCATTTTTAAATAGAACTATAAATGATTGGAATAACCTACCTGCAGCGGTCTTTGAGGGCTGTCCTTCCTTAAGGAGATTCAAGAATAATTCAAAAAGTTGTGTATAAAGTGAAAATTAAAATTAAGGTGACATTCAACATTTAATTTTTTAAGGTGACATGTACTTATCTAGCCTGACGAGTTTACTTCCTTGGTTTGAATTGTAAATTATTTAAAAATAGCGTGTAAGAGGGCCTTAGACTAGAAATGTTTAAATGTAGTTCTGTTTATAAGTATGCATAAGGATGTAATTATTTGACTTATTTGAACTGTTGTATCAGTGAAGCGAGGTGAGTCAGTGAAGTTATGGTTTTACAGTGCAGTGAATAGTGCCGATCAGTGATAATTTATAGCGTCAATGAAATGTGTTCTATAGTGTCAGTGAAATGTGTTCTATAGTGTCAGTGAAATGTGTGCTAAAGTGTCAGTGAAATGCGTCATAGTGCCACTACAGTGAGTGAGATGAGAGTAAAGTGAAAGACTATTGAAACTTATGTAGGGCCTATACATAATTATGTAGGTTGTGTTGTAAAATTAGGTATTTTATTTTATGTTTTATTATTATTGTGTTAAACTGCATTGTGTATTCTTATTGTATTGTGTATAAAATTGTATATGTGTTGTAAATTGTATTGTGTATTGTAGATTTTATTGTGTATTGCTTATCATTTTATTGTGTATTGTTAATATTGTATATACCACTGCCACCGGGTGCTTGCCCACTTGCAGTGTAAATACATACATACATACATACATACATACATACATACATACATACATACATACATACATACATACATACATACATACATACATACATACATACATACATACATACATACATACATACATACATACATACATACATACATACATACATACATACATATACCCTCAGTTTCGTAATTTAATTGTATTATATAAAGCATAACCGCCAAGAGAGCTTTTAGTTCGACGACCTTAAGTTTACGTAAAAGAATCAGACTGCACTTTTACAGATGTGTTCTTGTGTTTATTTTCAGTGTGACAGTGAAGGATATATCAAGCCTGGACCTTTCACGAGATATTGCAAACAATTATATGTCGAGAAGGAAGTGACAGACTTGGTGCTCTCCTTCTCCTCTCAATTGTCTATTATATCGAACAGTCATGCAAAAGGTCAGTTCAAAGGAGTGCAATGCACACTCCATTGTAACCGTGCTTGTCTTGATTCCGTGGCTCAATGCTAGCGCGCTGGCACTCCAGCCAGGTAGCCCTGGTTCAATCCCCGGCCAGGCAGTGTTGGTTCACAAAGCAGACGTTACAGTGGGTGTTTCTCTAAGTACTCCCATTTCCCTCCATCAGTCACCACCTCCCCCTCACTTCATCTATCATCCGCAATAGGTTGGTGTCAAGTCTTGGGCAGTTTCCGATGCTGATATAGGAAGGGCGTAGGGCTCCGGCTCCCTAGGGCTTGTCAGACTACTCGTATGTGGACAGGACCTGACTGTATCAGGGGCTAAAGCAGGTTGCTCACCTGTCAACGTCGGATTCACGAATATTAGCTTGGCCGCATGCAGGACTTGGACAATCCTCATACATAATTGAGAAGAAAGATGCAGAAAGGGCACATCCAACATAATTAAAATTTTACAGGAAACAGATGAAAAAAATAATTAACAAACTAGTGGTGTTTTATGTTACAAAATTAATTTGTGCGAGATCGTGCGTATTTGCTTGGTTTCCGCACGAAACCAATCCGTGGAAAGTGTAAAATTCCACATTCAGTATTCCCAACCTAACACACAAAACAATTTCCCTCTTCTTACCGCTTAAGGGACATATTGATTTTACTGCTTTAGGCTTTTAACATATTATTTTTAGAGACGTTCAATATAGTAATAATTATAAATTGAAACTTACCACTGCAATTTAACCTAAATTGCAATGTTAATTATTGTTTTTAAATATTTGCAAAAATTAAGTAAACTCTACAACTCCTCCTACATTCGTGATTAAGGAAGCCGTGAAAAAATCAACAAATCAACTTTCCAATAATACTGAAATATGTTATATAAATAATATTGTTAAAATATTAAAATGAAAAATAAATCATTACATAACCTTACCGTTGTTTTAAGTTCGCATTTATAGACTGGGGGGGGGGGAGATAGACGTATATCACGGCCTGCTGGATTATAGTAAACACAGAAAACATTTTAAAGCAACAATGTTGAAGATAGATATTTTTGTTTTGCAAGTTTGCCGTCATTGAACAGAAACCAAGATGGAGACTTCATTGCAACTAATTAGAAATTCCTCTTTCAGGTATGCAATAAACGATTTTCGCACAAAATAATGTACGATACACGAGCGGTATGTTTTCTTTCAATTCTCGGAAAACTACGTTTCGCTTTTTCAAACTTTTCCTCGCAGATGAAAACTTCAACATACAGCTCTTGTAACGCATATTACTATTACACATTCTTCAATATAAACAGAACACAACCTTACTCATCAATATGGTAAACGAATATAATACTCTATGTGATGTTTACATTTTACATAATGTAATTATGACGTCTTTGCAAAGTTAATTATAATTTACAATTCGTGTTGGGAAACGTTCAGCTAAGCCTAATGTTAATAACATATATCAACATATAATTGATTATTTATTCAGTCAATATTGCTTGATACTATCAAGATAAAAGAGGATGTAATACATCAACAGTTTTCTTTCGTATGTTTTTCTTTCATATGTAATTCATTGCTTAAGCCATATTGACGGAGTAAATAATCAATCATATGTTTATATATGTTATTAAAGTTCATTATGTTCCAAATATAAAATTAAAATTACACTATATTATAACTTGAAAATGTGTTTCAAATTATACAGTCAATCCCCTATGACTCTTATTACTATTTTTAACTGACTATTTCGTTTATATGACGTTATTCCATTTTCGGCCAATGAAGTGTACAGAAATTTTGAACTCCAACCAATCACAGTCATACATCATGATAATTTCACCATCAATTTATCGCATGGTCCTTCTTTTGCTTAGTCAGTTCCGCCAACTGTTTCCACGTAAATCGATGAGTATGAATCCATCATACTAAATAAAGTGCGAAATCCTACTTCCACATCTACATCTTCATCTTCTAATTCCATGTCCATTGCATCTAAAGAAAATTACACTCCTTCATAACAATTGTTCAATTAATTTAATCAATTGGCATTACTGAATAACATTCAATTTCTTTATTGCAGCAATCGTTATTCAACTATTTCGACTTCACAATGTCTGTATAGGTTAAATATTCATAAAAATATAGAATTATTAAAATTTTATGAGCGAATTTTATGGATTACATAAAACGGTGCAGTGAAGATACCCAAAAGAAAAATCATCAGTATTGACAAAGATTACGTAATGTAGAGAGCTCGAGGAAGCAGTAATGATATATACATACTGTTTTAACATCAGATGTGCCTTTTCTGTAGAAGAAACATCGTAGCAGTCCTAAAGGGTTACTCGGCCATGATGTAGGGAAGAAGACGTTTGAATTTTTTATCAGAGTGAAGACACAGTATAGGCATAACCAACTAACTATCTAAATTTGTCACAGTCAGGCTTGATTATCACGACGGATATCTACATGACAATGTATCAGTAAAGAATCTAGGTATTTATATGGATAAAAGTTTAAATTGGAACATTCAAGTTGCAGAAACCTGCAAAAAAGTATTCTCATTAATCCACTCGTTTAGGCGATTGAAGAATTTTCTACTCTTTTCCATGAAATAAATGTTAGTGAAAAAACACTCGTGATACCCCACTTCGATTACTGTGATATTCTGCTTACTGACCTAACCGTTACTTCGGCGCAGAGACTACAACGTGTTCATAATATGTGCGTCCTTTTCGTCTGCAATATTCACGTAACACCATCCCTCGAAATGTTGTCCTGGCTCCGTCTAGAAGATCGTAGAAAAATCCACTGTCTTTCCCTTCTCTTTCACATATTGCATTTCTCCACTCCTGTCTATCTTGCGTCTCGTTTTCAAAATTTATCCACCCATCATAACCTAGACACACGATCACAACACTCCTCAATATTATCCATTCCCTCCCACCGAACATCCTCATATTCATCTTCTTTCACTGTGGCTGTTCCTCGGCTTTGGAATTCCCTACCGAGTAATGTCAGGGACTGTCAGACATCAAACCAATTTAAGAATAGGCTAACGAGATATTTTTCTAACAATTCTTGTTAACAATAATAGCTGTTTCAGGTTTCTCAATGTTTAATGGTTATATATATATCACAGATAAATATCTAAATTATTTCTTTATTATTATTATTATTATTATTATTATTATTATTATTATTATTATTATTATTATTTCTTACCAATGTTTATTATTGTCACACTAACATTACTTATCCAACTTTCATTATTTACTTTCATGTTGTTTTATGGTCTAGATATTAATGTAATAACTATGTAAGCAATTGTATTCAATTAGAATTAGAGTCTGGCTGGGCGGAAGAGAAGGCCTACTGGCCTTAGCTCTACCAGATTAATAAATAAATTATTATTATGTATGAGTGATCAGTTTCACAATGAACAAATACCTTCTCTAGATTTAGGAAGTTAACAAAGAAGAAAAATAATTTTTCCCTGGATTTTAATTTCATTTGTTTAATGACTAGACTTACAAGATGTTCATACTCAGCACATTTATGTTTTATAAGCACGAAAAGTTATTGCACTCTTTCTATGTGGAAATCAAGCATTACGGGTACATAATCTATTAGTTAATTGTATTTTTCAGATATAATGGAAAAATGTGGTACAAAATACTGCAACCCGGCCGCAGGTGTGATTGTTGATTTGCTCAAAAAAAATATTTTAGTGGTGAGTACCAAACATAGCGCTGAAATTTCAAACTTAATTTTCTAATTAACCGTGCAGTTAATCACAAAACGTAATATAGGTTTACACTCGACCTTGCCGAAATGTAGTAATTATACACCTGGTAGCAGCCCTTTAATGGACCTCATTAAAGTACACCTATTCATTAAAGTTCAGGTCTTCCACCAATCAGAAAACACCATTGTAGCAATATGAAAGCGCAAGTATCGATTATTCTCGGATATGCAATCGAAAGACAACTAGCGAAACGTCACGGAAGCTGGAAATCCAATACTGTCGCAGAAGGTTATGTTCTGTTACTATAATAATTAGCGTTAATTGTAAACAATATTCAAATAAATTCAATTTGTCATCTCGTTTTTCAATGTCTAAATCAATTTCAAGGTCATATCAAGATTAATGTTTATTTTACTCACTAGATTATATCAAGGTCAATGACATTTGTTTCTCGGAAAAAAATCAATACTTTCGCGTCTGCGCACATCTCACAATTTACGAGATATTGCACAAGGTCAGTTCCGCTCCCCAGTCAGATAAGAATAACAAGAATACTTATGAATAATTTCAAGTTAGAAATATGGTCGAGCATAAAAAGTCGTATGAAACTTGCCTATAATGGTAATTAAGACGCTCGTATGAAAATTATGAAACTCGCTTGCGCTCGTTTCATAAACATATTCGCGTCTTGATGACTACCATTATAGGCTCGTTGCATATTGTACTATTTGTATTCATTTACTCCATCGTAGCCCTTCAATCTGCAAGGTTATTTCATTCCACCCTGTAAACATTTTTCCCTTCATATTTGCTTGGACGTTCCCATATTGTTGATGTAAATGGAGAAAGAAGTGCTGTAGCTCCAATTAAGTGTGGTGTTCCTCAGGGCTCTATTCTTGGTCCATTCCTGTTTCTTATTATGATAAATGACTTGCCATACAATGTGTCGGCTAAAACTACAATGTATGCTGACGATACAACTTTTGTTATGACACATAATAATACTGCTGAGTTAGATTTTATGAAGCAAGCTGTATTTGCTGATATAAGAAAGTGGTTTTCAATTAATGGATTTATTGTTAATGATGAAAAAACTCATGTGTTAACTCTAAGTTTGAAACAAACCCAAAATAATGTGATAAATGAATCTGTAAAGATGCTGGGTATGTATCTGGATCCTAAACTAAGGTGGAACAGCCATATCAGTTATGTATGTAAAAGAATTTCTAGAGTAATTTATCTCTTGAGAAGTATCATGTACAAGATTCCCAAACATTATTTAAAACAAGTTTACTCTGCACTATTTGAAAGTGTTATTAGATATGGATTACTTTTATATGGAAATAGTTCTGATCTTCCAAACATTTTGTTACTGCAGAAAAAGGCAGTTCGTATTTTAACAATGTCACCACCCAGACTATCATGTAGATCTCTTTTCAAAAATGAATATTATGACAGTCTACAATCTATATATTTTTTAACTTTTAATGTATGTAAACAAGAATATTACTAATTATACAAGTATAGTAGATCTGCATCGCTATGAAACAGTAAATAATGATCAATTAAATGTACCACATGTCAGGTTGCAAGAAACACAATCAAGCTATGTAATTACTGCAATAAAAGTATATAATAAGATACCAACAAATATAAAGGCACTTAATGAAACACAATTTAAACTTCAGCTTAAGAGATGGCTACAAAATAATCCCTTTTGTAGTATGAGTGAATTTTTTGAAAATGATGTATTTTAGTTAAATTTTATTATTTTTTACTGTTTTAATACTTTAAATATTGACACATTGTTTTTTATATTATCACATTGACGAGGCCTCTTGTATTCTTGTACCTTCAGGCAAATAAAAATATGAATATGAATATATGTATTTGTGCAGGCTTTGACAAGACTCTGAATGGAGGGCAAGTTAATTCATGTGTTTCGTAATGAAATCAAAGAATATCAACTCATGTACTTATTTTGTCTCTATTTCAGCATTGTCCTGCAAAACATTTCAAGAAAAGTGAGTATGATAAGACAATGGACATGACTAGGCACTAGAACAAAATGGATTCAGTGTAATTGAAGTCTTGACAGTGGACTCATATTTTTAATTAAAATGTTAGAGTGATAAGTGCAGTAGTTTTCATTACTAAAATATCGAGATGAAATATTACTGAATTATTCTTGTTTTATTTGCAGCTTCAACTTGTCTCAAATTGAAGAATGATTTTATGATGAAAATGAAATTTATGCAGTAGCTCAGTGGTTGGAAGTGTTGTCAACAGGAGCAATGTAACATTAATTCATTGTATGAAGCATGGTAGCGGTACATTGAATGATATGACATCTTCACAGTTTTCTGCTTCAATAACATTATTACAGTTATTATTTTGTGTCATTCCAAATAAATATGAACACAGCTGTTTATGTACAGAGAATGTAAAAAGTCACCATACACCTACAGACGTGGACAAATTATTATCAAAATTGAGAATTTTTATGATAATTATGTTTATAAAATTTGACTTTTCAGTTTAGACTACAGTTGAAAATTTTGCATATTTCCATCATTATAGTAGACAGAAATATGCAAAAATGTCAACTGTAGTTTAAATAGACGAGCCAAATTTTGTAAAAATACATAATAAAAATCTTTAATTTTGCTAAAAATTTATAAATATGCAAAAATGTCAACTGCAGTCAAAATTGAAGAGTCAAATTTTTAAAAAATATAAAATAAAAATCTTCAGTTTTGCTAATAATTTGGAAATATCCAAAATATGAACTGTAGTCCAAATTGAAGAGTTGAATTTGGTAAAAATATATAATAAAAATCTTCAGTTTTGCTAATAATTTGTAAATATGCAAAAATATCAAATGTAGTCCAAATTGAAAGTCAAATTTTCTAAAAATATACAATACAAATGTTCAATTTTGCTAATAATTTGGAAATACGCAAAAATGTCAACTGTAGTCTGAACTGAAGAATCATATTTTCTAAAAATATATAATAAAAATGTTCAATTTTGCTAATAATTTGTCCACGTCTGTATTAAAATAACACAAATATGTCTTAAAGAAGGGTGTTGTAAACTCAGTATGCTAATCTTAATATATAAAATTGAATATGGGTATGTATGTATGTATGTATGTATGTATGTATGTATGTATGTATGTATGTATGTATGTATGTATGTATGTATGTATGTATGTATGTATGTATGAATGTATGAATGTATGTATGTATGTATGTATGTATGTATGCATGTATGTGTATATTCTCTATACAAATCTACACGCTTTGACCGATATGTACCAAAGTTTGCACATTTAATCTTCATAACCAGGAGAAGAACATAGGCTACATTAAAATTGTGCAAATGGAAGTTAAATTCATTAAAATTATAAAAAATAAAAATAAATAGATCAAATCTTCATGTATAATAATAAAACGCAAAATCTTCTACAGTCAAATTATATTCAACATCGACTTTCACGAGGCCATGGAAATTTTAACACGAAATTAAATTATATTGTTGTTACAGATAATGAAGGCTAAAACTAGATAATTCATGCAATAAGTATCTTTACGCAGTCCAGGACCGTATTATGAATTCCTCGATGCAGTTTTGTAGATAGTGAGCAAACTGTTTTATACTTTTATGCTTTGAAACTACAAGGATTGCTACCACATAATTTACTTAATAATGAATAACCAATAGTACTATTTTTTTTTCGTTTTTTTATAGCATCTACTAGATGCTTTATGGTTGTGCTAACAGATGGAGTTACTTGTCAACAATGTGACGCTGAAACGTGTGTTCAGGTTACTGCCCAGCGACAGTCCTGATGTATTTTTGTATTTGTGATGATTGGTTAATTAATATTAACCCGGCACACTCACAATCACACTCACATTCATACAAATTTCCAGACTCTAGACACCCAGGGAATTCTTCTTCTTCAAGAAAAATTCACCGAGCGCCGAGCCCGGGAATCGAACCCGGGACCTCCTGATCTGGAAGCCAGCATGCTGACCAACAGGAGGCTAATAGTACTATTGTGAAATATTGACCACCAAAATTATGCACGAATAAGAATTGGTGTGAAAAACTCATACGAAACGTAATAGAATTGGCAATATTAACCGCAAAAATAAAAGGAGATGTTTTTATTCCACGTATTGCTAGGATACTCATTCAACTGCAATTTCAATGTCACAAGTATTTGTAATGGCCATATTAAAATGAAGCTCAAGGACAGTTGCTCAAAGTTGCAGACATTAACTTAAAAACTGCGTGTTTTTCACATCCTCAGCTATATTTTATACAAGTGAAAAAAAAAACACATATCAATAAGCAATTCAATGATACTTTTGTCATGTTGCTAATGTGGTATGTGAATGTACATAAGCCTACTGAAAATAACATTGTATTAATTCTCAAAATATTGTTGTTCACGTTGCAAATTTAGTACGTTAAGCGTTGTGGAAATAAAAATCTCTTAATTTCTAAAATACCGATAGGCCTATACGTTTCTCAGAATATTAGTCTTTATGTTAAAAATGACTTATTGCGAGTTTATATTGTACCTGTATTCTGTGTGTAAAATTAGAATTAATATAATATGTTCTGAATTGATGAGATATAGTTTCAAGTTATATAAAAAAAAAACTGGATATGATATAAGTGGGTGTACAGCGTTCAAGAGGTAAAAAAATCTTCCAATATAAATTAAATTATATATGTATATATTGATTCAATGCTGAAATTGATCAGAAAGAGGAGAAGGAATTATATTTTCGTTGGGTTTTACTTTGTTTATAGTTTGATTTTTCTATTACTTTATTTATATTTCTGGTGGTGCGGAAGAGAAGGCCTAATGGCCTTAACTACACCAGAATAAATAAATAAAATAAATAAATAAAAACAAATACAGAAATAAAAACAAATTAATAAGTAAATAAATTTAAAACAGCAGTTTAACGTCAGGCACATGATGAAATGTTTTCTTTTCGGTGCCTGATTCACAACTGTTTTAAATTCAGTTAACCCTGGCAGGCATTTAGCTAAGGAGTTCATTGATTCAAGTAAGTGACGTTAAGTAAAGATTCATCTTAATGGGCGAGGAAAGCTTAGTAAAGACAATTCGTTTTGGTTGTGTATAGTTAGGTTTCCGAGATTTCCGAAAATTTAATAACCAGTTTAATTAAAAATAGAAGCAGAAAGGAAAACCCGGGCAACGCCGGGTACTTTCAGCTAGTTTATAATAATTAGAATATGTTCAGGGATAGATACAAATTTAATATCTTCTTAATATATAAAATTTAATGTGGGTATGTATGTTCTCTATACAAATCTACACGCTTTGAGCAATATGTGCCAAAGTTTGCACATTCAACCTTCATAATCAGGAGAAGAACATAGACTATATTAAAATTGTGCAAATGGACCATAAATTAATTAAAAATATAAAAAATAAAAATAAATAGATCAAATATTCATGTATAATATTAAAATGCAAAATCTTCCACAGTCAATTGTTCTTTATTATTGTCTGTTGTATTCAACATTGACTTTCACGAGGCCTTGGAAATTATAAGACGACATTAAATTACATTATTGATATATCATGAAGGCTAAAATCTAGAAAACAATAATTATTAATACAGTAAGTATATCTACGCAGTCCAGGACCGTATTATGAATTCCTCGATGGAGTTGTACATAGTGGGCAGGCTGTGTTTATCAAACTGAATTTTTTTAAACCACAAGTATTGCTATTACATAATTGAATACTTAATATTGAATTACCAATAGTACTACTGCGAAAAATATTGACCTACCACAATTATATAATGGAACGAGAATTGGTGATAAAAATCTCATGAAAGATGTAATAGAAGGGACAACATTAACTGTCAAAACGAAAGGAGAAGATGTTTTTATCCCATGTATTCCTATGATACTCAGTAAAATGCCTTTCGATTTGAAGCAACTGCAATTTCAATGCCACTAGCATTTGTAATGGTCATTTATTAAAATGAAGCTCAAGGACAGTCCCTCAAAGTTGCAGACATTAATTAAAAACTGCGTGATTTTCACATTTTACACATATCAAAAAGCACTTCAATGATACTTTTGTCATGTTGTTTATGTAGTATGTGACTGTACGTAAGCCCACTGCAAAATAACACTAAGTTATATTAATTCTAAGGTATACGTATTATTATTCATATTCGAAAATGTATTACTGCTAAATTCTATCAGTATAACCACGTTACCAATGCAGTATGTTATGAGTTGTGGAAAGAACAATCTCTTAATTTCTAAAATACTCGCACACGTCTCTAAGAATATTAGTCTTTATGTTATAAATGACTTATTGCGAGTTTATATTGTATCTGTATTACGTGTATAAAATAATATAATTAATATGTTCTGAATTTGTGACATACAATTTCTTAAGTCATAATTAAAAAAAAAAAAACTGGATATTATATAAGCGGGCGTACAGCGATCAAGGGGTAAAAAAATCTTACAATATAAATTAAATTATATACGTATATATCGATTCTTTGATACGACCAATACAGAGAGAAATTTTGGCTCACGATGACACCCCAACGGGTTCAGACTGGGAACAAGGGAATTCCCTGTTCATCACTAGCTGTCTCTGAGATTTAAGTGAAAGCATACATAGATATGAAGTTACGTGAAATGTATGTCATCACCAAAGCTCGGAACTTGGGGACTTGTGTCTTTGCACGTGACTAAGCGACCGGACTTCAATGTCAACATACTCCCGCTTCCAGCACGGAGGTACTGTCAGGTCTGCTACAAAAGTGGTTTCTGGCTCCGACAGCATATTGATAATATTATGGTAGGTTGAAACACGTAATTTCATAGCATATATATAATAAAAATAAACATGAAAAATATATCAAATTTACACGTAATTTCATAGCATATATATAATAAAAATAAACATGAAAAATATATCAAATTTACTGTTCTGCTGTGTATATTTTATTACAGTATATGACTACCTACATTCGAAGATTTTTCGGTATTAGACTTAAAACACTGAATTTGTTTCACTGTTACTGTTTTCTGTTCGATTTTCAGCAGTTGCTAGCTGATCTCGTATCTGAGAAATAAGTTTCCAATTAGTGTGTCACTACTAGAGCAGGTCCCTCTACGTCTCGATCCATAGCTATGAACAGATTTTTCTCCAATTTGAGGGACTGCAATGCCTTTCAATGAATTCCGTTTCCAACCTCTAGTTTGTGTGTGGTACAACTTACAAAATATAAACTCTCCATTCGAAAAAAATAATGTATCTCTTCCAAATTCTCCACGAAATTCTGTATCTTAAATTTAAAACAAAATGTATTTTCAAACTTCTATAATACCCATTCGAAATAACACGTATTATCTATTTCCTCAAACAGACCGTTTACCTTTAATTCTCTGAATGTCATTGGGTTCGACATAACAGTTTCCTCGTCCGACTTCCTGTCATTAGTTGTGGCCACTTTCTTAGTACACACGACTGTCCCTGAGCACTTGCAGCGTGAGCTTTGTGTACGTTGTATCTGTAACCTTACTCACGCACACGACACAAGTCCCCAAGTTCCGAGCTTTGGTCATCACAGCATAGATCAATGTACAGATCTTAACTCTGCTTCTGTGCAACGTCACATTTGCGATGAGGAGTAAAGGAGACGGCAAAAAGGTCATGATTTTTAACACGTTGACTCCCACGACTAAGATAAGCCATTTGAAATTGAACAGTCACTGACCGGCAGAGATGAAATATAATATCTGTAGAACACTGAGGTAACGTTAAGTGGGCCTATGGGTGCGTTTTTGTTTTGCTGAACTTCAAGGCAATGCTGGAGGTGTGCTGCGGACAAGAAAGATTGGGCGAGACCTGTAGGAGAGGCCAGGGTACTTAATGGAGAATGGAGAGTGCAAATCTAAGCAATGCTAACTCATTTAGGGTGCTATTCATAGATATTTCGCTAGCCCGCGCTACGAGCGTGCTAAACTAGCCCCGGCTATCGACTGGTTACTTGTACAGGATTCATATCATATCTTATCGCTAACACTGGTTTATGAATACGAAAAACGTTAGTTCGCTGATCATCCACCGGAAGCCCGCGCTAAGAATGTCTATGAATATGGCCCTTTAAGTTTGTCTGGCTGTAGCCTGTATATATTTTCGTTTGGTTTTATTTTATTTATAGTTTAATTTTTCTATTATTTGATTTGTATTTCTGGTGATGTGAAAGAGAAGAACTGACGGCCTTAACTACGCCAAAATAAATAAATAAATAAATAAATAAATAAATAAATAAATAAATAAATAAATAAATAAATAAATAAATAAATAAATAAATACGTAAATAAATAAACAAATAAATAAATACACACGCATACAAATTTAAAAACATTTTAACGTATGGCACATGATGAAATGTTTTCTTTCGCTGCCTCACCTACAGTAGTTTTAAATTGAGTTTATCTTTTCAGGCATTTGGCTAAGAGGTTCATTAATTCATCTAAATGATACTAAGAGATTTCAACTTTATGGACGAGGAAATCTTAGTAAAGACAATTCGTTTTGGTTGTCTGTAATTGAGTTTATGAGATTTCCGAAAAGTCTAACAACCAGTTTAATAAAAAAAAAAAAGAAGCAAAAAGGACAACCCGGGCAACGCCGGGTACTTTCAGCTAGTAAACAATAAAAAAGCCTTCTGCGGAAAATACCCTGTCCCTGTTTAGATTAAAAAATATTAGAAAGGATAAATTATTTTACATATCTCGGATACACATTATCTTTTTCCGATGAAGTAGACATTTCACAGAAAATTTCTAAATACACCAAAGCAATGGGAATAATTAACACCATTATGAAACCTTCCCTAGTACAAAGGCATACTCGAATTCGCCTTTACAAGACCTTGGCGAGACCTGTACTTTGTTACGTCACTGAGGCATGGACATTGAGAAAGAAAGGCGAAAGTAGAATAACGGTTAATGAAATGAAATTTATGAGATATACAGCTGGATATACAAAATGGGATCACAAACGCAATGAAGATGTAATGGAAGAATTACAATTAGAGCCTGTAATTAATCACGTAAAACATTATCAGAACAACTGGATAAATCATCTGCATCGCATGCATAGAGATAGAATCCCAAAAGTCATGCCCCGCTATCGTCCAAACGGGAAGAGATCTCTCGGTCGTCCAAAGAAGCGCTGGATTGAAAATTCAACTGTGAGATCGTAACAGGCCATTTGGCCTAATACTTGAAGGGAAGAAGAAGAAGAAACAATAAAAAAGAAGAAACTTGAACGAAATGAATAGAAAGAAAGAAACTCGCAAGCGATATTATTGAATGCATGTAAAAGTATAAAATAAGTGACAGTAGATTTTTATGTTGCATGAGGTATGTATAGGTATTTCAGCTCTGTGTACACAGCAATGACATATCCTGTAATTTCTGACCCCAAAAAAACATCATATATATTCTAATTCGGTTTTAACTCGATGTTGTGCATATATCAAATGTAATTTTCCTTCAATTCTAAACCCATTAAGGACTTTTTGCAACATAATGTCGCCCTTTTCCTTTATATGTAAGCTATTTACGGAATATATTTTACAATTTATGCAATTCCAAAAGTTCAATAGATTATTATTCTCCGCTCCGTTATGTGTTACATTAAATGCAAATTGAGTAGCAAAACCAGGAAATAAGCACTGGGCCGCAATCCTAGGCTATTATTTGTATAACAGCAGGACCGATGGCAAGTCTGGAGTTCCTTCCTATGGTCGTAGTCGCTGCAGTCCAAGTGTTCGGATTCTCTGCAGACAACATGCCAGAAAGTAAGTACGAAATACTAAAGATAACAAAGAGCAATATGCGAGGCATAACAGAATTTTTACCCAGTAAAATATCGTTTTTAGCGAAAATACATGTTATCAGTTTGATATTAAAAAAGTCATTTTTTTACGTTAAGCCTGTAGGCGTACAACCATTAACTTAGCTCTTGGAATAGGTTTGTTCATATTTCGTATAAAGGAGAAATGACTCGGCATTGGATGTGTAATTGCATATATAGTTCTAAAGCTGCGGTAAACTAAGGGAAGTTAGCTTTCCTAGTTAAGTAGCATAAGTAGAACACAGTGCAACCTTAGACCAGGCCTGCACAAGGTTTCCGCTCTCCGAGCCGGCTCACAGCTCATGAGCGGAATGCAGATATTAGCTGCGCTCTGTATAAGGGTGGACTGGAAGAAGGGGTGATCTCGTACAAAATGTAGGCCTACACAAAAGGAAGTAGACCCTACTATAACGAGTGCTTATGAAATGAATTCCCGTTCAGTGTTTGCAAAACTATCTTGGACTATTATTAATTAATAAAGAAATATTTATTTTACAGAAGTAATAGAAATTCTATAGCTACTTAAATGTACAATATCATTTTGTTATATTTTTATTTATCAGTGCATCAAAACGAGGTTTTATCAGTTACAGATGTTTGATGTCTGCCTTTATTAAAGTTGATTATAGAAAACAGTTGCTCACAAATATAAATGTTAATTCAAACATAGCAATCATTTTCACAGCCAGCCTGTGTAGTCGTGGATATTATTGCTAATGTTTAGTCTTGTAAAATTCAAAGAGGCTAGTAGTATTATTCAAACGATCTTTAGCCCTTAGGCCACATTGAAGATCAATAAGTTCGAGCTGTAAATCGTTAAATGTTAAATGTTATGTTCCGTCTTTTAGATTCCTCCATACTGTACTGTAGCAGTAGGTAAGCAACGTGAAACAGTTACTGAGAATAGGCCTACACACTGCACTCCACTAGATAACTGAGTGGTCGTTTCCCTCTCCTCTACCTATAGCAAGTCTATGTCATTCTGATGTATCTTCCTCTCCGTTTCGGCGAGCGGTAAACACGGCTCTCCCGCTCCGAAGGAGCGCGCGCGCTCGTTGAGCGCTGTTTGTGCAGGCCTGTCCTAGACACACCATTGTTCTACCAGTTGCATAAACAACAGGCAATGTTATTTATTAATGCTAGTATATAAAGCAGATTCCGTGGTCTAGCGGGCGGCGTTCGTGACTACAAATGATGAGATCCCGGGTTCGATTCTCGTTCTAAGCTGAGTGTACACACATTAAGGATTTCTACAGGCAGGAACACCTCAGTGTTCAACAGTGTTCAAGTAAAGGTTCTAAGAACGTGTTCTAGGTTTGAAATGTGGAAACTGTACAATAAACATCGTCTACAAGAAGTGAGTCAAATGCAAATGTTGCGTATCGATTACCACAAATGGTAAATAGATTATTTAAATAATTACTTAAAAATGTAAGTAAATCAACTGGAATGTAAATTCAAAATTATAATACAGTTAATTTTAAAATTAAGTCAAATTATATAGCAGAGATTGAAAATAAAATAAAACCTACTTTAACAATTTAAATTATAGAATTAAACGCTTCTGTTTCTACTCAAAGCAACATGTCTAACAATTTCAATTTTTAACGTTAACATTTCATTTTAATTAAATGAAATTGAAGATTAATTAATATAATTAATTTATATGTTTTTCCTGTAGAAACTCTTAATGGACGAGTCCACATCTGTGGAGTAACGGTTAGCGCGTCTGGCCGCGAAACCAGGTGGCCCGGGTTCGAATCCCGGTCGGGGAAAGTTACCTGGTTGAGGTTTTTCCGGGGTTTTCCCTCAAACCAATATGAGCAAATGCTGGGTAACTTTCGGTGTTGGACCCCGGACTCATTTCACCGGCATTATCACCTTCGTCTCATTCAGACGCTAAATAATCTAAGATGTTGATAAATCGTCGTAAAATAACCTACTAAAATAAAAAAAAAATATGTATCAAAAGTATTGTAATACTGTACAGGGTTATATCCAATAAATCGTTTCTTGATCACTTACCAATAGTAGGTTTTGTA
Organism: Periplaneta americana; assembly: GCA_025594305.2. Lineage (NCBI taxonomy): Eukaryota > Metazoa > Arthropoda > Insecta > Blattodea > Blattidae > Periplaneta > Periplaneta americana. The sequence continues at coordinate 2,875,600 of JAJSOF020000023.1, read as the reverse complement.
TTGTATGTGGTACAGTTAAATGTATGTACCTTCAGGAAAGTTCTGCACAAATCGGCTGTTATCACGTTTTGGTATTTATATTCAGTTTCTACAATTATAGTGTGTCATTACGTTATTATACAGTATATTATATTTATACACTTGTTTCTATTTTCTATTTCATTATGCACAGGTTATAATTTTAATAATGGCAACTATTTACAGTATTTATTACTAATATACAAGTGATACATCTGTGAAACTTCTACAGTCCTTCAATGTAGTAACCAGCATTGTCTACAACTCGTTGCCAGCGATGTGGAAGTCGTAGTATCCCTGTAGCAGCTCCTGTTCCGTTGATGTTTCTGATGGATCGCCCTACTGCCTACAGAATATCGGGAACAGTCCGGAATCGAACGTCACGAAGTGGTTTCTTCATCTTTGGGATTAAGTCATAATCACAGGGGCTTAAGTCCGGTGAATGTGATGGATGGAAAAGCACTTCCCACCCCCAGCGACGGTACAAATCAGCTACAGGGTGGGCCGTGTGCATCCCTGAGTTATCCTGCAAAATTATGGGAGGGTTCTGCAAAACGTGTGGGCGCTTTCTTCGCAACGCTAGTCTCAGATTATGCTAAAAAAATGACGGAAAAACTGTGCATTAACATTCAGACAAGATCGCTGTTCCTGCTTTGTAAACATGGCGAAACACAACCGCTTAGAGCTGTAACTAACAGGAGACAAACTTCAACTCTCCACAGCGCATGCGCTGTGAGTCGGACGGAAGAGTCCTTTTAGGGGAGAGGAGGGGAGGCTTAGACTAACATGTGGTAGAAGTTACACACGTATGTTTTTATTAAATCATACGCTGTGGTTTGTTTCTGGTCGTGGCCACTGCCCCATGTTGGTCAAATCCCTATTCACTTTCAACATCTGACTCGATAGACGTACCCAGTATGAATGAATGAATGAATGAAGCCACTGTGTCCCATGAAGGACTAGGGCTGCTACAGGAGGGGAAGCTCGGTTGGTGTGGTTCACATGATGAGCTATTTCAGGTGAACAATATTTACATTCACATTCACTATGTGAGGTACACTAGAGTTTGTCAAATTCTAGTTCTATATGAGTTCTGTCTCCACTCGTTCCTGTTGCGGGCAATGGTTGACCAGTTCCCTCCCAGCTGCTGCTTGAATGTACCTGCCCATCTTCTGCCTTGTGTTCTCCTTCCTATGTGCGGGTCCCACATGCGTCCATCTGCCTTGTTGCTGCCTTGCTACATGACAGTGGCGTAGTTTGAAATTTTGAGCAGGGGAAGCTAACTCAAGTTGTCTTTCATGTAATATGAGAAAACGTATTACAAAAATAGTCTTAAAATAAATAGTCAATTTCAAGTCAGCAGTCGAAGATTGGTTGGAACCTCGTAAGTAACACCAATAAGGCATGACCTCAAATGATACGTTGTAAAATATGATTTCACGGTTTACACATATCTCTAACAAATAGACACGTATACGTATAACATTAGCTCACTCCCTGTCATACTTAGAGAAATCACAATATTAGTATCATTACGTAAGTATGCGTCTGTCTTTTGGTTGTGTCCTTCATTGACAGCAAGGGAGTCGGTCATTTGTTTTTTAAATCACACTTTTGTTCGTAAGTCAGTCTTGATAATACAATCGTCCTAAAATAAAAATTCAAGTAAATTAGTGTCAGGAACTGTCATTTCGCTCATTATTTATTATATCAGCCACAATGCACACTAACACTTCAACTGAACATAACTGACGAAAAGGGATAACTCGGAAACTACTTATTTTAAATGTTAAAGCTAGCTTCTTTGAAGCCTTGCGACTAGGGTAGTTTAAAAGGGATGGAAAATCTGCGGGGTGGATTACACAGAAGAAACCGGTCTGCTTGGAAGCTGGTGTGTGCAGGCTTCTTGTTTACTGCTGCATCACAAGTAATCCTGAGCTGCCGCATCACAATATCTAACGCGTAAATATAAATTCTATTAAAATTAATAAATAATTTTCTCCATAAACTGCAGGTTTATTATGAAAGTATTATTAACTGGGGAAGCTAAGCTTTTTAGCTTACATTGACGCTACGCCACTGCTACATGACCACCCCACTTCCACTTCGTTATGAGGGCTTTTTCTGTGATGTTCTCAGAAGCTGTAATTTTCTGCAGTGCCGTGTTGCAGACCTTGTCTTTCAGTGAAACGCCAACTATCTTCCTCTCCATTTTCCTTTGGCATATTTCGATGTCCGTCTTTTGCCTCTCTGTGAGGGCCCAGGTTTGGCAGCCGTATGTTAGCACCGGGAATACACAGGAGTTAAGAGCCTCTAGTCTGAGTCTGCGGTTTATGCCCTGTCAAGGAGTATAAACTTTAGCGCCCAGTATGTTTTTTTTTCATAACTGTACCTCCATCGAAACTTGTCATGAATATTTCTTCTGCATTGCAGGAAGTTTCTCGGCCCTTGATCTGGATCTTCCCGGTCTGAGAGCAACCCTCGTGTCTTCAGCGGCCGGATCCATCCTTCATAACGCAGCTCATTGGCGGCGAATACGGCGTGATGTCGAACTCCACGAATACCCGGTACATCTGCCAGGCCATTCCTTAAACCGCTTCCTCTTCTCTCCTGAATGTGTTCCATTTTAAACAAAAAGCTCTATTGCTTAATATGATTGCTGTAGGGTAGCCTACTATGCACGGAGATTAGTTGTGACTTAGAGGAGAATAATTCGGGCATGCACTTGAATGCAGAGTGATTCACAAGTTTGGTACAAAACTTCGGGAAATGGTTGCTGACAATATTATATTTCGTGAAATAAGTTTATATCCACTTGTGTCTTATTTCAAACCTTCATAAAATAATAAAATTATAATAATTATGGCGACAATAATTCTTTCATTTTGGAAAATACAGTAAAAATATATCCACAGTAATAGATTATTGCTTTTGTGCGAGATCGTGCTTATTTGCTTGCTTTCCGCACAGAACCAATACGCGGTAAGTGTGAAATACCACATTCAGTATTCCCAACGTAACACACATAACAATATCCCTCTTCTTACCGATTAAGCGCGACATTCATTTACTGCTTTAGGCTTTTAACATATTATTTTTAGAGACGTTCAATATAGTAATAATTATAAATTGAAACTTACCACTGCAATTTCACCTAAATTGCAATGTTAATTATTGTTTTTAAATATTTAAATATTTGTAAAAATTAAGTAAAGTGTACTACTCCACGAAACTTACTACATTCCTGATACAAGTAACATTAAGGAAGCCGTTAAAAAATCAACAAGATTCCAGATGCCGATGTTATTACTGCAATATGTTATATCAATAATATTGTTAAAATATTAAAATGAAAAATAAATCATTACATAACCTTACCGTTTGTTTTAAGTTCGCCGGAAGTGATTCAGCAAGCTTGCATAATATTTGCACACTTATGCATTACACAACATATACATCTACGTTGATTTATCTGCTACAATTACTGTATTACGAAATAATAATGTCACATTCCGATGAATTTAATGTTGGTAATAATGTATTAAATACGCTAAACAAACCACTCAAAATGTATTACACTGGAATAATAATAATATGAGAAGAATGTATGTGTTTAATTTACAAGTGTGCTAAATTAATTTTTTTATAAATTGGCTTAAAGTACAACCATTTACGCCATCAATAATTCCCCCATTCCAATTTCCATTTCCCATTACTATTTATCAATTCAATTACCAGTACATTAGAATCTTAATATTTTTTATCAATTACTCAGCAATTGGCTTAAAGTACAACCAGTAAAATTAGCAACCTTGCATAATATTTGCATACATAGCAGATAGTGATTATTTTAACATTCACAACTCACTTTCAAATATACAAACATGTATGAACTTGTCTATTCCCCCTCCCCTTTTACAAACTTGTATGAACATGTGCATTTCAAATTATTACATTTCCAACTTCAATTAAAAATTTATGACGCCACACTTTAAGTTATGCCGTTCGTATTTCAAATTTTTACCCCCCTCCCCCATTTCCAACTTCAATTACAAATTTATAACGTCACTTCAGCCACATCCTGTTTAATTTACAAGTGTGCTAGATTAATTTTTTATCCATTTATGTCCCACATTCCAACACCCATTCCCCAATCAATTAAATTACCATTACATTAGAATCTTAAGAAGAAGAATGTATGTGTTTAAGTGTGATAGATTACTTCTTCGCCGGATGTGACCTTGCATAATATTTGCACACATAGCAGTTTTCAAACACGTATGAACTTGTGTCTTTCACCTGAGAACAATTGCCGGATATGACTCAGCATTATATTTGCACACATAGCAACATTGATGAGATAAACATGTATGAACTTGTCATACCACAACTTCAATTACATACCTGCACGTGTGCATGACGTCACACTTTAACCTTGAACGCTTATGACGTAATTTAAGTTACGCCCCTTTCCTACGTCATAATTTAAGCCCCCTCCGTGATGTCATACTTTAAGCCCCGCCCCCTCCATGACGCCATACTTTGGCCACGCCCACTATGACGTAATACTTTGGCCACGCCCACTCAAGCCTGTCACTCCCCTCAAGCCCTAAAGCCCATTTAGCCTGTCACTCCCCGTCATTTGTATTCTACTACAGTCCATGAGGATTTACTTGTCTAGTCCCTTTTAGAAAGAGAGAGAATGCTCACCATCTCTCTCTACCCTCATTTATGATGGTCGACACTCCTTCAAACGACCACGAGTTACCAGTGGCGGCATTCTCTTCCTCTTCAAATACTGACTCCACTCCGCCAGAAAGTTCGTCCGTGTCCGTGTCTCCAAATTGATTACGAACGAATAATAAATTTCCATCCACAAGTCCATTCTTCGCCCAATAAAATTTTTCAACCTTTTCTATGCGTTCACAGGCCTTCCTCAAATTTTCTTTCGTCACTTTTGCAAGTGCGCTCATTTTTAACCTGTTACACACGTTTTTTAAAAGTTCTGTTCGGGCGTTTCTTTCCTGGAGTTAGCAGCACACTTCCACTTCCGCTTCCGCTTTCTAGCGCTTCATTTTGGTTTGTTTGTTTGTTTGTTTGTTTTTTCTATTTTAATCCTGTTAACACCACGAGATGATATACCTGTCGCTGCAGCAGTACTTTCGATAAAACTCGGCAGAGATATTGTCTGTTTTCCGCATTTCAGTGCCTCATATTCTCCAGTAAAGAATTTATGTGCATTAATAACCATGTTCATACCGTCCGACTTCAAGGCTTATCCGCGTTTTCCCATATTGCCTACCATTATTATTAAATACAAGAGCACAACACTCATTACAATATTTAAGGTAACAGTGAAACCATGTATCTCCGAAAACATTTTAATTTGTGAATTATATTAAATTAAATTGGTACAACAAGATACAAACTCGTCCACACCTGTGGAGTAACGGTCAGCGCGTCTGGCCGCGAAACCAGGTGCCAGGGTTCGAATCCCGGTCGGGGCAAGTTACCTGGTTTTCCTCAACCCAATACGAGCAAATGCTGGGTAACTTTCGGTGGTGGACCCCGGACTCATTTCACCGGTATTATCACTTTCATTTCATTCAGACGCTAAATAATCTGAGATGTTGATACAGCGTCGTAAAATAACCCAATAAAAAAAAAGATACAAACTCACTTCACTATTCACAAAATACTACTAACTAATGAACTCGAACAACCCCGAGACGCCACTGAGAGATCCACTAATTGGGTTTGCAAAAGTGTGAAGGGAGAAGGGAGGAGAAAGGGCATTCCAAGAATTGTACAAAAGGAAACCTCTTGCCCGTCACATCTGGTGGCAGTCGGTAGACAAGGACCTCAGACAAGGACAGTAGAAATCACGCCAACTTAATCCTCATGCACTGTACTGTAAATATTGTAAATAGTGAAAATACTACCCCAGTTGAAATAGTATTAGCATTAATAATTTTAAAGAATTCATAAGAGTTATTAATTCAATGCTTTATATTCAATTTAATCCAGTTGTGCTGTGGAGATTACAACCCAACTTTCATGAAGAGGGAAACAGAGGTTGCCAGCGAATGTTGGTATTCGATGGAGAACAGTAAGTTTCTTATTTCGAATAATTTAACAAATCATTTGAAAAATAAGTATGCTAAAGAGAAGTTATGTTAATATATAATTTCAGAAAAGTTCGAAGGTGATGAGTCGAAGAAAGCCATGGAAGAATATTTCGTAAGTGCTCATTTTTGCAAATTTAAAAGTAATCATCTTGTTCAAGAAATAAGAAACTGATTGGTACAGATTAGTATAATAATTCTTGTTTGCGAATCCACTCACAGTTTGAACAAAGCGGTATCACCTAACAATAAAACTTTGCTTTCATCTAATCGTTTACGCATATTTTATCAAACCAATTGCAACTGAACACTTTGATGTTAAGAGAATAATGAGGAGGAATTTCTCAAGTATCAGCATTTCATGTCTTAAAGCAATAACATTGTAAAAATTCATGTTTCAGTGTTTTCACGAATGTATGTACAAGAAACAAGGCATGGTGAGTTTGAGTAAACAAATTAAGTAATTTTCTTCTTATTCTTCTCCTTCTTCCAACTGTTACAGTCTGATTTTGTGTCCTATTGCTCGTTGAGTTTGTATTCCTCCTTCGAATTTCCGGTGTAACTTTCGATATATCAATATCCAATTTTTGTACGTGCCCACTAGGTAGTCCTACCACCATCCGTTGAACAGACTTATGCAAGTTCCAATTCAAGACATTTCTACGCATAGAAATCACGTGAACTTGGGAGCCAATATGTTTTTCAGTATCTCAAGTTCAATTGGTTAATTTTTAGTGGGATTTTTATTGTAATCGTAATTGTAAATGTATTATTAATTGTAATTATAATTTCAGTTGTGTTTTAATATTGTAGGTTTAATTCCCTGATAGGGGTGAAGAGAAGGTCTAATACTAACTTTTAAAGATATCCCATTTGTAATTTTGAAGACATTAAGAAAACTGTACTAGACATAACCTGTAAATTTTAATATTTCAGCGAACATACAATAATTGAAATAAAATAATTTAGAAAAATATTTTGAAGAAACTGAAAAACAGAGATACACAAATGCCAATTTGCTCATAAACTTTTGGGAGAATTAAAAACGATTTTTTCATAGTCAACAGACATCTTATTTTTGTAAATAAAATTATTTTCCTACATTAATTTGAGAATGGGATATTTCTTTCTTTAAATTTGAATAAGTAGGCCTATGTACAATCGTTTTCGAGAATATAAATTATATTTTGTGGGAGTAGATGCATTAAAAAAAAAAGTAAAAACTGAATTTTAAGCAATTAAAAAAATTAGAAAACTATAAAACTGATAAGGCGGCTGGGTAGCCCAGTTGGTAGAGCAGCTGACTACGGACTGGAAGGACTGGGTTTCGATCCCAGGTGGTGACAGGATTTTTTCTCGTTGCCAAACTTTCAGAGGTTCACTCAGCCTCCTATAAAATTGAGTACCGGGTCTTTCCCGGGGGTAAAAGGCGGTCAGAGCGTGGTGCTGACCATACCACCTCATTCTAGTGCCGAGGTCATGGAAAGCATGGGTCTCTACCTCCATGCCCCCCCAAGTGCCTTCATGGCATGTTACGGGGATACCTTTACCTTTTTTTATAAAACTGATAAGCTTACTAACGAAACTTTGGGGATATTAATAATGATTGGTTGCTGTACGCAAATTTCTAGCTTAAAACTGCATAAAATAGAAATTTCACTCACTTCATCACTTAAGCATTTGTTGTGAAGTATGATGACGAAAAAGTGGACACGAGTTAAATTTAGACGAAAAATAAGCAAACAACAACCAACCAGGGTGATCTTGGAACGCTTACTTACTTACTTACTTATTACTGATTTTTAAGGAACCCGGAGGTTCATTGCCGCCCTCACATAAGCCCGCCATTGGTCCCTATCCTGAGCAAGATTAATCTAGTCTCTACCATCATATCCCACCTCCCTCAAATCCGTTTTAATATTATCTTCCCATCTACGTCTCGGCTTCCCCAAAGGTCTTAATCCCTCCGGCCTCCCAACTATGATCATGGAACGATTACAAGAAAAATCTAATTTCTTGAAATTTAGGTCTCCAAGTCTGCAAAATAAAAATCTTTATATCTGTTCGTATGAATATTGTAAAGTATATAGCCTATAATCCAAGAGAATTTAGCACAATACATAGAGTAAGACACGTTGCTGTCTCTACTTAGAATAAAAGCAACTGAAAAATGTTTAAGATCAGCCGTATGTCAAACTTCACATTGTTTATTTTCAGTGCGACAGCAACGGAAACGTGAAACACGCAGCTTTCAAGGATTACTGCGGGAATTACTACAATGAGACAGAATTGAATGTCATGGCGGTTAAAATTTGCGATGGAATCGGCGCTTCTGTGAACATCCGCGCGAAATGTTAGTTACGCATTTTACAACTTCTGATTACTTTGCTCATTACGATAAAATTCTGCATAGTTATACTGTGGTGGAAGATGTAGGCCTACTTTCAGTTAAGGTGTCCTTATTTTTAAAGACCCCTCTTTATGTATGCAAACATATCTTTTTTTTTGTTATTTAACGACGCTGTATCAACTACGAGGTTATTTAGTATCGATGAGATTGGTGATAGCGAGATGGCATTTGGCAAGATGAGGCCGAGGATTCGCCATAGATTACCTGGCATTCACCTTACTGTCGGAAAAAACTCAACCAGGTAATCTGCCCAACCGGGAATCGAACCAGCGCCCGAGCGCAACTTCTGACCGGCAGGCAAGCGCCTTAATCGACTGAGCCACGCCGGTGCCTTGCATACATATCTCCTAGCTTAGTTTCCTCATGAGTGATCCATTATTGGTTTCACTTATGAAGTTCAAACCTGTCTTTGGACAGTTGACTGAACAACAATAACAACAAAGGAAGAGCAACAATTCACACTTACACAAAGAATTCTCAAATCTTAAGTACCTTAAGCCATACGCGCTTGTGGAATACCCTACCCAGTGACATCAGAGACTGTCGGAATTTAACAGTGTTCAAAAACAAACTTAGTAAGCATTTTCTTACTGCATAGAGTGCAATGCAGTAAACTGGGTATTCTGACTTGTTGGAAATGTTTCGAATTGTTCCGCTCTACATTCGTACAGTCAGCTACTTCTAGATATTTAATCATTTTTCTTAATCACTAACACATTAGGTAAACAATATACCTTATCAGTTACTTTTTGTGCCTATTGTGATCCCACCTACCTACTAGTATATATATTATTTCTCACATTCTTTTTGCATTTGTGCTTTTTGTATTGTATCAGTAATTTTACTTCTATTTCTTATGCCTTTCTCCTCTATGCATTTGTTTCTTCTATATATATATATATATATATATATATATATATATATATATATATATATATATATTTGTATTCTGGTGGTGTGGTAGAGAAGGTCTGATGGCTTGAACTCCGCCAGCTTAAATAAATAAATAAACAAATAAATGAGTAAATAAATAAATAGCTAAATAAATAAGTAAGTAAATAAGTAAATAACTAAATAAATAAGTAGATAAGTAAATAATTAAATAAGTAAATAAATAAATAACTAAATAAATAACTAAATAAATAAGTAAGTAAATAAATAACTAAATAAATAACTAAATGAATAAGTAAGTAAATAAATAAATAACTAAATAAATACGTAAATGAGTTAATAAGTAAGTAAATAAATAATTAATCAAATAAACAAACAAATAAACACATAAATAAATAATGAAATAAACAAATAAATAAGTAAATGAATAAGTAATTAAATAAATAAATAAGTAAAAACTAAATAAATAAGTAAATAAAATAAATAAGTAAATAACTAAATAAATAAGTAAATGAGTAAATAAATGAGTAAATAAGTAAATAAATAAATAACTAAATAAATAAATAAACAAATAAATGAGTAAGTAAATAAATAAATAACTAAATAAATAAGTAAATAATTAAATAAGTAAATAAATAAATAACAAAATAAATAAATAAAATAAAAAGTAAATAACTAAATGAATAAATAAATGAGTTAATAAGTAAGTAAATAAATAATGAAATAAACAAATAAATAAGTAAATGAATAAATAATTAAATAAATAAATAAGTAAAAAACTAAATAAATAAGTAAATAAAATAAATAACTAAATAACTAAATAAATAAGTAAATGAGTAAGTAAATAAGTAAATAAATAAATAATCAAATAAGCAAACAAATAAACACAAATAAATAAGTAAATAAATAATTAAATAAATAAGTAAATAAATAAATAACTAACTAAATAAATAAAACAATAAATAAATAAGTAAATAAATAAATAGCTAAATAAATAAGTAAATAAATAAATATTTAAATTAATAAAGAAATAAATAAACAAATAAATAACTAAATAAATAACAAAATAAATAACTAAATAAATAAATAATTAAATGAATAAATAACTAAATAAATAAATAAGTAAACAACTAAATAAATAAGTAAATATGGAAAT